>JBBYHL010459220.1:0-14979 GCA_038381835.1 Adansonia madagascariensis | reverse complement strand
ATCTTGATTTAGACTTTAATTAATTACTTTTATTTTCTTTTAAGAGAATCAAAACATTACCTTATTAGTATTATTCTTTTATGTTTGAAATTATCAAGAATTAAATCTCAATCACTTAAAATAAAATTCAACACTTTATTAATAAACATTTTTTTCATATGTACCAAACAAAAAAAAAAAGTTGGATGAGCAATCAATTTCATATTTTTCCTTGTGGCAAAGAGTAGGTATTCAATTCTGGTTTTCTTTCCAACGGCTTAGCCCCCTAACTACCAAACCTTATCAATTGTTAAGAATAGCACGACAATCCATAAAACACTTAACAATAAAAAACATAAATTTTAATGTAATTCAACCTCTCTTACCTACGTTTATGACCTTAAAAGGGTAAAAGTCTTTACCAATAAAAAATATAACTTGTAACTTTGCACGAATAAAGTAACAAACCCTCTTCATAAATAATATAATTTATCACCTAAAACCCTTAGTGCAACCTCTCTGTAATATGTAAGGTCTCTATGTCACAAGTGATTTATTTCCCTAAAGGCTAAGCCTATTATTTATAATTGAGTAATTCCTTTAACCCAGTGTAATTACTCGATGTGGGATTAGAAAATCCCCTCTTGAGTCAAAATCCTTAATTACCTTAATCTTCTTTGAAAATTAAACTTACTTTTCAATTTTCTTCTCTACTTTGTGACCTTCAAACGTTCCCTTCATGTATTAGCCTTACAAGTAAAAAGTGTTTTTCTTGTCTTTTTTTTTTTTTTGCCTTGTAGAACCAAGTTATTTCTCTTGTACACATTACATGTCTTCCCAATTCCTACATACTTGCATCCATGTGATGCCATCTCTCCCAATGAAATAATGTTGACATTGGCAATAGGCACATATCTCACATTAGGAATATCTTGGACTTTACCATCGTGTGTAATCTAATGCCTTCAACTTTCAACTTTAGTTTCTTTCTCACATTGATACAACCAAAATCTTCATCTTTTTGCAATGTAGTAAATATGGCTTGATCCTTACACACATGCATATAGAGATAAAATCCAATGCCTATTTAGAGTGACTCTACATAGAATCATTATCTTTTACATAAAACAAATCAGTGTGACATCCATTAGCTGATGCCTTCACATTTTCTTTTAACATCTTTAGACTCTTTAAGTCTACTGGCATCTATGGACATTGAAATTGAAAGTGCCCAACATTTTCTTAATAGTAGCATTTCACATCACTATTGGCTCTCCCTATAGACTTTTTTTATTGTCCAATTCTACCACAAAAAGTGTTATTTCCTCTTTAATATCTCTCCACAACTAGTATGCTTCCACTTTTATTTGCAGGATCCCTTTTATGCATCATTTGATCCGTTCTCAAGACTGTGGCCACATCATCTAGCTCGATAATATTTTTGCCAATCAATAAGTAATCTTACCAATGATTTATAAGATTGCAGTAGTGAAGCTAATAAAATAATTGCTTGCTCTTCATCACTTAGCTCTTCTCCTACATTCAACAATTGATAAATTGGCTAATTAAACTCATTAATATGATAATGCATATTATTTCCTTCTTTCATTCTCAGTGTACATAAGTCTATCTTTAAGCATAAGCAATGAATTAGTGACTTCAACACATAAATCTCCTCCAACTTTTTCCAAATCACTAAAGGTGTTTTCTCATTTAACACATTATACTTAATTATAAGAGCAAGAACTAACCTGGTTATGCTTGCAATTTTCCTTTGCATAGACTGCCACTTTCTTTCTTTAATCTCTAATCTCTTCAGGCTTTGTTTCAACCAAAGCTGTATCAAAACCTTCTTGCATAAAAAGACCTTGTATTGTATACTGCCAAAAAGTGAAATTACTTTTGCCATAAAAAATCAGGACTTCAAATTTCATTGCGCTAGTCATACTATAATGAAACACTCCTTTTTCGAACCTCTTTCGAACCAAAAGCTCTAATACTAGTTGTTGAGAATAGTGTAACAACTCATAAAAGCACTCAACAATAAAAAAAACATAAATTTTAACTCGGTTCAACCCTCTAGCCTTTGCCCATGACCCTTAAATGATAAAAAATCTTCATTAATTAAAAACTAAAACTTGTACCTTTTGTATGGACTACATTACAAACCCTCCTTACCAATATTATAACTCATCAACCAAAAGCCCTAATACAACTGTCACAACGTGCCTTTACCCTATTGCTCGGATGACATACATGACTTAAAAGTGTGCATTTGGGATACCTCTTGATTAGGATTTGGATTAGGCAAAATGAAATGAAAGTAGATGTGAGAACCATTAGACGAATCACTCATCCAATTGATCTTAGACAACCACCATGAAGTGGCTGAAAACTTTGAGTTACCAGCGATCATTTTAGGCAAGGCATGATTGGATGCCTATTAAAATCGATATTTCAAGTTATGAAACTTGAAACATTGATTCCAAGGTTTCTGAGGTCTAAAGATTCGTCGATTAGGTTTGAGGGTTGGTTATGGGCAAAGGAGTACTAACATCCCCACGACGCTCGAAATCGGTACCCACTAGCCATGTCTTACATCAGTTTTGGTTTCTCAGTTTTGACTTGTCATTATTTTGATATAATCCCTTTTTAATGCATGAATTTTGTATAAAATTGTAAACCCAAGTTTTAAAGGAAATTTGAATCCCATATGCACCTTAGAAAGGTAGGGAACACATAAATTTTATAGTAAAGTGATCTTCAAATTTAATTTTTGAGAATTTAGTATTCTGCTTCAAGCACTAGAGAGAAACCAACATGGAACATTGTCTTGTAATTTTTTAAAACAATTTGGAAATATGAATCCAACATGGACACCACAAAAGGAAACGTGTTGGTAAGAGGAAAAGGAATATAATAGATGTTACATAGAAATAAATACACAAAAAGCATAGAAAAAGAGAAACGATCGGGATGTATCTTGTAATTGTCTTTTATTATTGAGAAATAATTGAGATGAAAATTTCAAGATGCATTTGGACTCAATGATCGCTTAAGGTGTAGAAAAAAGAGGTTTTGATTAAAAGGTCTGGGAGTGTTCAAAAGAAAAAAAATTTGGATTCGGAGTGAAGTTTAAAAAATAGGGTTAGAGTATCCCTTCAGAAAATGAGATTGGACTACCCCCAAAGATGAAAACTTTAGTAATTTTTAGAAAATGAAGTGTCTTTAGTGAAATATTGGTTTTAACTTAAAATTAGTAATTTGAAATAAAAAGACAAAATTAGAAGATTTTCTGTGGCCTTAATCCAGGCCTAATAACGACTCGTGTAGTGGCACATAACTCCATGGGAGGGTTAATCAGAATTCACTTTAAGGCATTCAAATGCCTTAATAAAGTTGGTTGGGACAAACTTGATTAATTTTCTTGAGGCTAAAAAATAGGGGACAACAACGCACTATCTATATTCTCAAATTTATTTTGAGTTCATCTGAAGGCTTTGAGAGACAAGCAAGACTGGAAAGGCAACTTAATAAGGATTAAAATAAAAATATTCCAAAAATCCCAAAAATTTGCTTCCTACGTGGAATTAATTTTTGAATTTGGGTTTGATTCAGCACTAGTAGCCCATGCAAGGGAAATGATGTAACGGATTTGAAAAATCATTCCAGACTCATTAACTCGTAAATGATACCTTTTTGAAAAGAGAATTTTACGTAGTTTTTGAGAAAAATATTTGAAAAATCCAGGAAAATCGTATGATAGGCAGAAATGGCACAAACAGAATGTAAATCATTGATTCTAGGGTTTCTAGATAGTAATGGTTTAAAAAAGCATAACTCCTTCTTCCAGAATGTTTCAAGGGCAAACAAGATATCATTGGAAAGGTAATCTGATGCCATTTAAGGAAAAAATATAAAAAATTCTAGAAAAATTATTTAAGGTTTGGAATCGAGTTTTCAAATTAGGGAATAGTGTTGCCAGGGTAATACAAAGGAGTTTTATGGTTTTTTTGGGTTTCCTAGAACTATACTTGGGTTACAGACACTAGAATGTCCAATAGGCTTCACAAGTTTTTCCGAGCAATCTCGAAGTAATTTAGGATGATATAGCAGCCCATTAACCATGTCACTTACAAAGCGGTTCTAGATAATTGAATTAAGGCATGAATCACTTAGAACAAATCAAAAAAGACATTTTTTTAAAAAAAATCAAAACATTTTAGCCTCATTAAATCTTGAATCCAAACATGAAAAGCATGATTTTTCCCTAAAATTGAAGGACCAGTTAGTAAAAACATTAAATCCATGTTAATCTCCATCCATTCAAGGTAACGTAGACTTAACTTGGGGGTTTCTCTGAAAATAAGTTTTCACAGCAAACAAAAACTAAAGAAAGGCATCAAAAAGGCATTTTTAATCATGTAAAGCATGCATACATGGCATCTGTGGCAAACATATGCTGGAGTAGCAAGAAGACAATATTTTTATCACATAAAACATAAGATAAACGCAAGAAAAATAGGAAAAATGAATGACATTTAAGAGGATATTTATGATAACATTAAAGATGGTATGAACTTGTTGGAAAATGTTTCCATGGCATGAAACAAATGATTGAAGATCTGTTAGCATCAAAAACATGATTTTTATGCCATAAAACATCATCAAGCTCACTAGAACATCAAAGTAGTTTGAGATAATAAATGCATCATCAAGTTTTATGCATGAATGATGGTAGAGAATCTCAAAAATCAATGGAACAATGGTTGTTCTAAAAGAAGTAAAAAAAAATATGATTTTTAAGCATTTAAGCAAAATCAAAGCATTATAAACAAGAAATACCATTAAAATAAGCTTAAAGGTGCATGCTTTCCTATGAAGGTCATGGTTTCATGGGGATTGGTTAATTAAGATGGCATGAGATATGTGTAAATGCAAAGAAATAAAAAGAAAAATGTAAAAAAAAAAAATACCGACAAATCTTGCTAAACACCTTTTGCCTTTGTCAACTCAAAGATATGATTTTTATGCCTTTATAGTTTTCTTGAGTTTTTAGTTTTTGGCTCACTTTTATTTCCTTTGTGTTGCAACATGGTGAAGACGCGAATCTCATTTCTTAGGACTTAAAGGCAGGTGAGTCCCTCATTCCTATGTATATATATAATTATTTTTTTTATTTTTGGGGATAGAGTCATTAAGATAAATTGTTCACTTGACTTAACCTTAAATAATCATTACGAAAAGATCATTTTTTTCTTGGAGTCGCTGCTAATCTATTTTAGCTAAGTGAGATTTATTACATATCAAGTTTGTATTTTGAGGATTATGAAACCTTTGAAAACAAACTTCAAGGTACACATTAATACTAGAAATCATGTAAAAGGGTTTGGGCGATTACAATCACGAGTAAGAACCGATCATTCTCATAATGCCCAAAAATCGGTATCCAGTATTTAATTAAAATTCTCATATTTTAAAACTTTCTAAACTAAATTTATTATTTCATTTGAGAAAATTAAGTTTTTAATATTTTTAAAAAATCAAAATATCTTCTACACCCACCAGAGGACCAGAGGAATACAAAAGATTTAATTTTACAGAATTCAAAAAATCCTAATTTTATTCATTTTAAAAATGATATCTCGTTATTAAAATTGCCTTGGTTTTAAAAATTCCATATGTTGGGAGATATTACATGTACCACTTTAATTTGGAGACACTGCCTTGCTTTTAAAAATTTCAGTTTTATAAAAAATAATAAAAGCTTGTCGTAAGATCCAATTTTTATGAAAAGTACAAAACTAGACTCTAAGAACTCGAAATTGGTCGACGAGACCAAAATATCCCCTAAAGTGTACCTTCGATATGAAAGTATCTCGATGACTCTAAAGAACTTAGTTCTAAGGTGAATTATCAAAATATCCCTAAGGTATGCCTTTGATATGAAAGTATCTTGATAACCCAAAAGAGCTCAATAACATCATGGAAGGACGAACCTATCTTTAATGTACACCTTTGATATAAAAGTATTACTGTGATCTTATAGGACTCGGTTCTAAGGTAAATTACTAAAATATCTCTAAGGTATACTTTTGATGTGAATGTATCTCGATAACCCTAAAAGACTTTAAAATATCATGAAATGACAATTATACCCTAAATGGGTACCTTAGACATCAAATTTAACCTAAAATGCAAAAATTGCTAACAAATCCCTAGATTTCTCAAAATTACACTATGATCGCAAAGTGACTAAAAATACTAGAAATGTTCCTAATATGTCCACAATACCCTAAAGAGGCAATTTGATGTTGATATAATTCATTTAACCCTAAAATACAAGTCTTTACTAAATGAACTCCAAACTTTTCTAACTTTTTAATTTAATCTCTAAATGACATAAATGCATAAACAAACATCAAAAATCAGCATGGAAATTTACCAAAACTCATTAAAATCATTTGGCTAAGGACCTTTGGCTTTGGACCAAGTTTTTTCAATTTTTGCAAATAAACCTTTAAACCTTATAAAACTACAAAAAGGCACCTAAAAGGCTAAAAATGGAGGAAACACTTAAACATGTTAAAATAGGCATGAAAATACCTCTAAGGGTCCTACAAAGCATTCGGCCAAGCTTGGATGGCCTTGGAAATAATTTTTAACTTTGCAATTGAGTCCTTATATTTTTCATAATTATAAAATGGCCTCAAAAACTCAAAAAAATTCACTAAATGACTTCTATAAGGCTTGGCCAAGCTTGGAAATACCCATCTAGGTCAATTATTTTTTTTTTGCCCCATAACTTCAATCATCATAAAATAATCCCAAATGTTATCAAAACAAAAATGAAAATTTATCCAAAGTCCATCACCATATTTGGCCTTCATCAATAACAACCAAGAAGAATTTTTTTCTCAGCATGGTTTCATTATTAATAACAGCAATATATGTAAGTTTCTAAGAAGCTCAAATTTGAATGAAATCATGAGAAAAATGAACATATAAACATATTTTATCAACAATCTATATGAAAATACAAGGAAAATAGCACAAAATTATGTTCATACTAAGATAACATCATTTCCACAACAAAATTTATATTTTTTGGATGAAAATCAAATTATTGTTAAGAAAAAATAAAATATAATAACTAAATCAAGAAAATTGTTTATGGTCTTCATACTTGGCCTTTAAATGTGGATGAAAATCCATGAGCACAAATAATTACTAAGCTCATTAAAAGGAAGAAATATGAAGGAATGAACAAAAATCAAAATTTCTCTAAGTAAAACTACCTTTAAAGTTTGGAAACTTGGAGAAAAAAAACCTTGAAAACGCTTAAGGAAAATAACCAATTTAGCTATGGAACCATTAGCTTTAAACATAACATCCTCCCCCCATTTATAGGGGGAAGGATTTGGCCAAAAGAGAAAAAAAATCTCCTTTGGCTGAATTTCACCTTTTTTATTTTTATTTTTTTGATTTTATCCTTTAATATACATATTTTTGTTTACATAAGGATTAATTAATGTTTTTTTTTGTGTTTTTATCTTAATCACCATGTATGAGTCATAAGCTAATTCCATAGGCTTCATGGTGATCAAGATAAACTTATCCTAATGTAATAGTTAGGATTAAACTAATTTAGTTAGGGAAAAATTCAATTCCAACCTAATTATTTCTCATGTAACTAAATTATCAAATTCTAAAATTAAAATAAATATAAATATAATTTCAAAAATGAAGAAATAAATAAAATCATAATTACAAAAAGTTTGAATTGGAAATTGTATAAAAAATTAATTGAAAGGATTAAATTATAATAAGTTAAAAATTATGTATTCAAAAAGTAAAAATTTTACATGTGAATTCAATTAAGAACTTAATCAAATGGTAGGTCCAATTAAATATTTATATAAAAATTTTTAACCCAAAAGAATTAATAAAAATTTTAGAAAGAGAAAAAGCTAGTGGGCTTTGTTGTAAAATCTCAAATGGGCTTGTTGGAGGATATAAAATAACCTTATTAGGCTTGTAGGAAAATATAATGGGCTTAGTGAGCTTGTTAGACTTATCGAAAAATATCTAGGTTTTAAGGCCCATTAGCTTAATTTAAAAGTTTCAAGCCCTTGAAATAGAAAATTTTCCTTAGCTTGTAAAAAATAAATAAATAAAATAAATGAGAAAATATTTAATATATGAAAATTTAAATAAAAGTTTTTATGGAAAAATTCCTAGTGAAAGAAATAAATTAAAAGGCCTTTTACGAAAATTTGAAAATTAAATATATTCAAAAGCAAGGAAATTAAAATATGGGGGGCCAATAAGAAATTTATTGCATTACTCAAAATATTAATCAATAAAAATAATAAGAATAAAAACCTGAAATCCTAAGCAAGTTTTACCCTAAAAAGTTTTCGAGAGCATGACAGTTACGATATTGTGAAAAATTCAAAACTTAATACCAAATTTGACCATTTGACACCTCGTAATATAAAATGTCAATATGGGTTTTTCTTGAATATTTTAAGTTCCCAACCATATCAATCACATAGTTTTTTTTTTTTACAAATTTTCTTATAGTTTATGAAACATGGAAATTTATGGCCATTGCAACAGGATTAAGGATCATGGACCTATTAATTAGCAGATTAATCTCCAAATTATAGGAATTTTATTAAGTAAAAAGTGATCGTTATTGGTGGCACCATTTTGAAAGAAATCAATTTTTGTTGATTGACAAGAGCTAGCTTGGCAATGTTTAACCGCGTAGGCACTTCATTGTGGATGGTAGTTGGTGTGTATGTTATTAGGATTTAGGTTAGTATTAAATGTGCATATGTGTTTAACACGGGTTTATTTAATTTTTTAAAAGTTTTTTCATATATATTTAAAAAATCATATTTCATATTCACATAAAAATATATCAAATACAAATATCGAGCATAAATGCTTTAAAAAAAATAAAGAGTTCGAGTAATATAGGTCAGTGTTGGATATTGACATATTTCCTATACAAGTAAGCATAATTTTTTAAAAAATTTTCATATATTTGTAGGATTATACTCTCATATTCATATTCAAATAAATATTTGACATAAATGTCACAAGCGAATACTATAATAAAAATAAACCTGAATAATGTAGGTCGGCATTAATAAACAACTTCCATTGTTGATCATACCCTGACCGGACATGAAGAGGGGGAACACAGAATTGGCTAGAGACCAAGTAAGAGTTTGGTGAGCTGGAAAAGAACGAATTAAAAATATTTTTTCAGCAAATTGCACGCCCATTGTTCGAAAAAATGCAAACAGATTTGCAAAAAAAAAATGGTGGGTTTTATTATCTGAATAATTTACTCTTTGCTATCCACTCCATGGATGAAAGAAAGAGAGATGGCATGGTCGGAGGTTGATAGGTCTTCCTCACATGTTGCTCAAAACCTGGTGGGATTTTTCTCTTTTTTTTTTTTTGGTATTATCTTTTGTGCAAATCGGGACATTATCATATTTTAAGGATCTTTTTCCTACCAAGATCAAGAGGTATAAAAGAACTAAAACTATTGAGTTGCCTACACTTTAAGTGAATTCGAATATCAAAATTAGAGATTTTAATTGTGATTACATTATGCATTGTAAGTTACCTAATACTTATTGCGGTTATAAATGCAATGGATGAAAGTATAGCCATTGTGGTCATGATTTTTTTTTTTTTTTTATAATTGTAAAACATAATAATTATAGTAATGATTGCGAATGATTTTTAAAATAATTTATAAAATTTCATGAATTTTTATTTTAAAAAAATTATGCATATGTTTTAAATTAAATTTATATAAATATAATTCACAGTTATAAATTTAATCATAATGAGCTGTTAACCATTTAAACTTAAAACGATCGTAACGGAGAAGTTTTGGTGTGAATTTCTGCAGCGACAAAATCCACCTTGAGGGCATATGATGTTTGTAAGTTGAATGACGGGCCCTAGTGCCCATGCACCCTGGTTGGTTCTCCATATTTGAGGTGAGCCACTCCAGGTTATAGTTGAATGTGCCTACATATTCGCATATATTGGCTGTTTATTGTCCTTGGTTCATTCCCTGGAAAAGCCTCCCCCCAAAAAAAAACCCAAGGTTAAAGGAAATTAAATTGATGTGATTTTTTTATTTTTGATTTAATTAGATAAAATGGTTGATTCATTTAAATAATATTTTAAATATTTTAAAAATAATTTTAATATTAAATAAATATTAAAAATAAAATAAATAGTTAATAAAAATATGTATTTGACTTAATGGTATGATTTTCGATATGACTTAAGTGGTTATGGTATAAATCTTATTGCGGACAAAAAATATTTTTGAAAAATAATTTTTTTTTTCAATTTTTCTGGTTTTAGGTTGATTCAACTAAATCCTAATTTTCTATATAATGCTGAATGTAATACACCTCTAATTTTTTATTGAATCGATTTTATCAACTGACCTAGTCCTATTTCTTAAACCATGAAAGAAGCAGGGTAGCTTGCTCCTTTTTCTTTCTAATTATTTTAATGTGAAAGTTAAAAGATTTTGGGAGGGCTAAAGAGGAGTTGTTCAATCAGTTGATTCGGTTAATTGATTATTAAAACTTTATTAATTGAATTAATCGATTTTTTTATTTTTTTTAATAGTTAACCGAATCAAATTAGAAGAGAACCATATTAACTGAACCGAATTATTTTGTTTAATTTCGTTGTTTAACTGAATTTTAATTATTTTGCGACAGTAAATTAAAATTTCATTTTAAAATCATAAGTTTCTATTTTTTATAATTCAAATAAGTGTAACCATTCAATAAACATCTAAATGTCAAATATAAATAAAAGATACACTTATAAAAAATAAAAAAACTTCAACAATATAGAGCTTAAAACACTTAATGACGACTAAATATATCAGTATGGTGAAATCTCTCACTTTTGGAATGACATGTTTAATAAATACGAAAATAATGTAATAAACATGACTCAGACATTAAATACACATATCATATTCGCATTTAAAATTTTGATATATTTAATAATTCGTATCGTGTATTAATATTTACACAATTCATAAAAAAAAATAAAAGACGCTTCATATATACACATATTATTATATTTAAGTGAGAGAGGCGTATTCTCTAACATCCAATGATTGTAGCATTATATGGTTGCTACTCGAAATAATCCATTGAAACAATCTATGAACAAGTCTAACAACAACGCTACTATTATTACTTATGTGTCATTAATTTGCCTAGAGCAATATTTAAAAAAAAAATTGATCTTTTTTCTTAAAAAATCAAACCTTAAATTGTTTATAATTATTGCATTTATTATTAATTATAAATAGGCTAACTTTCATATATTGCAATTTACAAAGATTATAGGGTTAATTCGTGATTTATATCCAAAGTATTTGGATGTTTTTGGGCAAGAATAAAATAATCAGTATACATTGGGAAAACTAAGATCTTTTTGTTTCCTTTTTTTGTTGAACTTCATTTACATTTCGTTTGTCAAATTTAACCTTTTTTTTCTAGATTTTGAGAAAGTTTGACATCTTTACTTAATATAGAGTTCTTTCAACACTCTAACTAAAGACTTCCAATCTATACTTAATATAGAGTTCTTTCAATACTCTAACTAAAGACTTCCAAGTCAAAATTCAAGCATAAAATTATAACTGATGTTTAAAATATAGTGCTTATATTTAATATACTGGGAATATATATATATATATATATGTGATATCATTTAATTAAAAGTTTTTAAAAATAAATATAAATGATTTTATTAGTGATGTAGTATTATCTGAGTTACTAACAATATATAAATTTATACATTGCCAGTATATTAAATATAAACACTCAAAAATATATATATAAAAAAAAACTCATATTATTTAGGTAAAAAAAATTCATAAATCCCATTTATTAAAAAACCCTCACGTACTTTTTACCACACAAAGTTCAAGGGCGAGCATGTGTGATTAACCAACTCTATAAACAAATCCCATCAACCACTCTCCGAATTGAAGCATTCAACAAATGCTTTGTACCAAAAAAAAAAAAAACACTTTGAAAATCAAATAGGAAATCAGGATTATAAATATAGGTCGAAGTAGAATTCATCCAAACCAATTCACCCAAAGAAAAACCCTAAGCTTAAATCCTTTTTATTAAGAAAAAAAAAAAAAACTCAATGCAAACGTTTGTTGAATTACTGGGCAATTATGTAAGTCATTTCATATATTTTTATGTAATTTTTAGTTATTTCTTCGATTTTCTGTCATTTTTATTAATTTTTTTATGCCAGTATTTGGAAGATCTAATTGACATTTTACTTCATAAATAATTAGCATAGAATATTTTGGGCAACTTTTGAACCATTCATTGATCCATGGGTGATCTAAGACAATAGTAATTGAAGTTAATAAAGCTAAGTTAACAAAAAAAACGTTCGTTTGTTTTCATTGTATTTGATATTATAGCAGAATATTATATGACACAATCCTTAATTTGTTTGATATTTGTTCGATGTATGCTATTGCTATCCTTCCTGTTTTGTAGTTCTTATTTATTTCCAGGAACATTAATTATTTTAATTTATTTCCAATTAGCAGATTCAAAATTTACGAACAAAACTTCGAAATGATATGAATATGTTTCGGCGCATCCTTTTGTGGTATAACAAATGGCAAAACCATGTTACGTGCCAAAACATAGACTGGTATCGGTATTTTTCGATGGAGATTGCTCTACTCAACAGAATTGAATTTTATTAGGCCTTTTGGGATAATAGGCTTTAGAGGGAACATCGCACACCACAAGTTATATTACAAAATTATAATTAACCAAGCCGGGAGTAAATTGGTTATTCTTTGTTGTTCAAGACATGAACAATGAAACCATTTTCATATCGACAATTATCATATGCATAGACATAGCAGGTCAAAATTTTATAAATTGCAACCAACGTCAAGAAATAGCAGATGATAATTTTAGATGGAGACTACTTATATTTAAAGTTTGTCATCCTTATGTACCAAATTTTAATAATACATTGTATATTTATACTTAAAATTCTATATGGTGTTTGGGAATTTTGATTCTTGGTTAGTCACTTAGAATTAAGTGCTGCATTGTTCTCATGCAACTAGTGGTGCGTTTCTTTGGTTTATCTTGGTCTCTAACCCTATAATGTGTTCTTAATTTTTGTAGTTATCTTTTATTGATTAATATAATCATTTTTGGTTTTAAAAACAAACACACTTTTAATATAAATCTAGGATTTAAGTAGCAATAACAATGCAATGTTACAATCAATGTCCTGTGATTTTGATTTTTTTCATCATCGATATTCATCTTATTTGATCATAATAATATTTATGACATTTATAATTGTGATAAATATAATGCAATTAAATATAGATTCACGAACACAATATAAATTCCTGTTTAGCAAGTGGAACTGTCGTCAGAGAATGAATCCCATGTAAATACTTTGTTTTAAATTTCAAAATTTTAACCGATAGCCAAATCATCATTTTTTAGGTACGATCATTCAAAACCTTAGTAATATTGCAATTAAACATTTTTATGCTATATGTTAGATAATTATTTAGAAAGCTTAATTGTAATATATAATTAAACATGACTGTAACATTGTCCTGAAAGGGAGAATAATTGAGGAATTAATGAAGATTAGGACCAAAATATGAGAAAAAAATTTTATTTTATTTTTTATACGAAGAACACTGCAGTATGAGGAAATTAGGGCATACCATTGTTGTCGCTCTAGCAAATTCAACTATTCCAGTTGGAAATGAAGTATCATTTGCTTGATCAATGCAAAGCATTGAAAAACAATCAGCAGCAAATTACGCATAAGTTGAATCAAAGTATATTAATTACTTTTAAGATGCAATATTTTGCAAGGTTAGAGCTAGAATCTTAGTATCTACAATCGTTTCATCGATTTCTCGATAAAGACCTTTTTTGTAAAAAAAAAAAAAAAGAGTATCAATTGCAAAATTTAAATATTCTATACGTCTGAAACCTTTGTATTAAGAAGTTGCCACCGTTTCTAGTAGTAATATCAAAATATAATGTTGTGACTTGTGAATTTTTCTCAGTTGATAATCAAAATGCATAAGAAATTTGTTGGTATCTTTGAGGAGGTGAAGCTGGTAAGTTAGTTGCTTGAAATAGATGAGTTGGATCTGTCTAACACAAAACAAGAAAATCAGAGAGGCATCAGCATTTGAGCTCTGATATTTGCTCTAATATACTTAGATCAATATTTATCTATTTTTATACACCTGATTGCTGGGTACTTGATAACTTGAGAAAGGTAGGACAGATGTATAACGAAAAGTGATAGCCTGATATATTGTATATAGAGACGTAGGCGACTCTGGGTATATCTGTTCGTATCGTCAACCCAAACGGCATGGGAATAGATAGGGCGGCTGTTTACCGTCATGGATTGGAGTTTCAGGCATTGGGAGACATATGCAATTGGCCGAGAGAGGCGAGGTGTGGAAAGCCCTCATGGTCCAAAAGACTTAATTACAACAAAATAATTGTAAATATATTCATAAATCAGATCAAATCGTATATTAATTTTTTTTTTATATTTTACTTAAGTTCAGATTGAATTGAATTTAGATATATTTAAAAACATATTTATATATTTTATAATTAAATTTAAATAAAAATAATTTTATTAATATAAAATAATTTAAATAAGGTCAGAATTTGAAAAATATATGCATGGACCTGGTCCTTGACAGGTCTAGCTAAGTGCATCGAGCAATGATGGTGCAAGGATTTTTTTATACACAAGATATTGAGATCATTAATTAACAATTTAACGTACAATCAACATTACAAGTATTTCTTGAACAAGATGATACAAGACCTAATAGACCAATGGCAAAAGAAGCTTGTTATTTCAAATCTTCTC
>JBBYHL010459209.1:0-14979 GCA_038381835.1 Adansonia madagascariensis | reverse complement strand
TTTTTAGAATTAATGTTCGTTCATCGATTTGGACAAACACGGATTCACATAATAATCTCTTTTCTTTTAATGATTAGCCACCATAAACACATTCCTCTCATCAGGATAAATGATATTGAAGCTTTGGCTTCAATGGAAAAATATCTCTTTCCATGATTTTTAGAATTAAAGATCATTTTTCAATTAGATAAACATGGATTCACATAATAATCTTCTTTCTTTTAATGATTTGGCACACAAATTCATTCTCCACACTAGGATAAATGAATTGATGCTTTGGTTTCATAAGAAAACCTTCTCTATCTACCATTTTTAGAATTAATGTTCGTTCGTCGATTTGGACAAACACGAATTCACATAATAATCTCTTTTCTTTTAATGATGAGGCACTATAATCACATTCTTCTCATTGGGATAAATGATGTTGAAGCTTTGGTTTCAATGGAAAAACATCTCTTTCTACCATTTTTAGTATCAAAGTTCATTTTTCAATTGGATAAACACGAATTTACTTAATAATCTCCTTCCTTTTAATGATTAGGCGCCACAAATTCATTCTCCCCATTGGGATAAATGTATTCATGCTTTGGTTTCATTAGAAATACTTCTTATTCGGCCATTTTTAGAATTAAAGTTCATTTTTCAATTAGGAAAAACACGGATTCACGTAATACTCTACTTTCATTTCATGATTGGGCACCATAAACACATTCACCTCATTGGGATAATGGTATTGATGCTTTGGTTTCATAAGAAAAACTTCTCTCTCTACCATTTTAGAATTAATGTTCATTCATTGATTTGGACAAACGTGGATTCACATAGTAATCTCTTTTCTTTTAATGATTAGGCACCATAAACACATTCCCCTCATTAGGATAAATGATATTGAAGCTTAGGCTTCAATGAAAAAACATCTCTTTCCACGATTTTTAGAATTAAAGATCATTTTTCAATTCGATAATCACTGATTCACAAAAATAATCTCCTTTCTTGTAATGATTGGGCACCACAAATTCATTCTCCGCACTGGGTTGAATGAATTATTGCCTTGGTTTCATGAGAAAAACTTCTCATTCTACCATTTTTAGAATTAATGTTCATTCGTTGACTTGGGTAAACACGGATTCACATAATAATCTCTTTTCTTTTGATGATTAGGGACCATAAACACATTCCCCTCATTAGGATAAATGATATTGAAGCTTTGGCTTTAATGGAAAAATGTCTCTTTCCATAATTTTTAGAATTAAAGATCATTTTTCAATTAGATAGACATGGATTCACATAAAATCTCCTTTCTTGTAATGATTGGGCACTACAAATTCATTCTCCGCACTGGGTTAAATGAATTGATGCCTTGGCTTCATGAGAAAAACTTCTTATTCTACCATTTTTAGAATTAAGGTTCATTCGTCGATTTGGGCAAACGCGGATTCACATAATAATCTCTTTTCTTTGATGATTAGGCACCATAAACACATTCCATCCATTAGGATAAATGGTATTGAAGCATTGGCTTTAATGGAAAAACATCTCTTTCCACAATTTTTGATCTTAAAGATCAATTTTAAATTGGATAAATACGGATTCACATAACAATCTCCTTTCTTTTAATGATTGGGCACCCCAAATTCATTCTTCGCACTAGGATAAATGAATTGATGCTTTTGTTTCATAAGGAAACCTTCTCTTTCTACCATTTTTAGAATTAATGTTCGTTAGTCGATTTGGACAAACATGGATTCAGATAATAATCTCTTTTCTTTTAATGATTAGGCACCATAAACACATTCTCTTCATTGGGATAAATGATATTGAAGCTTTGGTTTCAAGAGAGAAACATCTCTTTCAACCATACTCATATTTAATTGGATAAACACAGATTCACAAAATAATCTCTTTTTTTTAATGATTGGGGACCACAAATTCATTCTCCGCACTGGGTTAAATGAATTGTGCCTTGGTTTCATAAGAAAAACTTTTCTTTCTACTATTTTTAGAATTGATGTTCATTCGTCGATTTGGACAGGCACAGAGTGGCATAATAATCTCCTTTCTTTTCATGATTCCATAAACACATTCTCCTCATTGGGATAAATGATATTCATGCTTTGGTTTCATAAGAAAAACACCCCTTTCTACCATTTTTAGAATTAATGTTTGTTGGTTGATTTGGACAAATGTTGATTCACATAATAATCTCTTTTCTTTTAATGATTAGACAACATGAACATAATTTCCTCATTGGGATAAATGATATTGAAACTTTGGTTTCAATGGAGAAACATCTCTTTCTACCATTTTTAGTACTAAAATTCATTTTTCGATTAGATAAACAGGATTCATATAATAATCTCCTTTCTTTTAAAGATTGGGCACCACAAATTTATTCACCACCCTAGGATAAATGTATTCATGTTTTGATTTCATAAGAAATACTTCTCTTTCAACCATTTTTAGAATTAAAGTTCATTTTTCAATTGGGAAAAGCACAGATTCACATAGCAATCTCTTTTCGTTTCATGATTGGGCACCATAAACACATTCTCCTTATTGGGATAAATTTTATTAAAGCTTTGGTTTCATAAGAAGAACTTCTCTTTCTACCATTTTTAGAATTAATGTTCATTCGTCGATTTGGACAAACACGAATTCACATAATAATCTCTTTTCTTTTCATGGTTAGGCACCATAAACACACTCTCTTCATTAGGATAAATGATATTCATGCTTTAGTTTCGGAAGAAAAACATCTCTTTTTACTATTTTGAGAATTAATGTTCATTCGTCGATTTAGATAAACACGAATTCACATTCCCCTCATCGGGACAAATGATATTAAAGCTTTGGTTTCAATGGAAAAACATCTCTTTCTACCATTTTTGATATCATAGTTAGTTTTTCAATTGGATAAACACAAATTTACATAATAATGTCCTTCCTTTTAATGATTAGGCACCACAAATTCATTCTCCCCATTAGGATAAATATGTTCATGCTTTGGTTTCACAAGAAATACTTCTCATACAGCCATTTTTAGAATTAAAGTTTATTTTTCAATTGGGAAAAACACGGATTCACGTAATACTCTATTTTCATTTCATAATTGGGTACCATAAACACATTCTCCTCATTGGGATAAATGGTATTGATGCTTTGGTTTCATAAGAAAAACTTCTCTCTCTACCATTTTTAAAATAAATGTTCGTTTGTCAATTTGGACAAATGCGGATTCAAATAATAATCTCTTTTCTTTTAATGATTAGGCACCATAAACACATTCCCCTCATTAGGATAAATGATATTGAAGCTTTGGCTTTAACAGAAAAACATCTATTTCCATGATTTTTAAAATTAAGGATCATTTTTCAATTAGATAATCACAGATTCACATAATAATCTCCTTTCTTTTAATGATTGGGCACCACAAATTCATTCACTGCACTAGGATAAATAAATTAATGCTTTGGTTTCATAAGAAAAACTACTCTTTCTACCATTCTTAGAATTAATGTTTGTTCACCGATTTGGACAAACATGGATTCGCATAAAAATCTCTTTTCTTTTTGTGATTAGGCACCGTAAACACATTCTCCTCATTGGGATAAATGATATTCATGCTTTGGTTTCGTAAGAAAAACATCTTTTTTTACCACTTTTAGAATAAATGTTCGTTCGTCAATTTGGACAAACATGGATTCACGTAATAATCACTTTTCTTTCAATGATTAGGCACCATAAACACATTCTCCTTATTAGGATAAATGATATTGAAGCTTTGGTTTCAAGAGAAAAACATCTCTTTCAACCATACTCGTTTTCAATTGGATAAACACAGATTCACATAATAATCTCCTTTCTTTTAATGATTGGGCACCATAAATTCATTCTTCGCACTGGGTTAAATGAATTGATGCCTTGGTTTCACAAGAAAAACTTCTCTTTCTACCATTTTTAGAATTAATGTTCGTTTATCAATTTGGACAGGAACAGTGTGGCGTAATAATCTCCTTTCTTTTCATGATTCCATAAACACATTCTCTTCATTGGGATAAATGATAGTAATGCTTTGGTTTCATAAGAAAAACACCCATTTCTACCATTTTTAGAATTAATGTTTGTTGGTTGATTTGGACAAACGCTGATTCACATAATAATCTCTTTTCTTTTAATAATTAGGCAACATAAACATAATTTCCTCTTTGGGATGAATGATATTGAAACTTTGGTTTCAATGGAGAAACATCTTTCTCTACCATTTTTAGTATTAAAATTCATTTTTCAATTGGATAAACACAGATTCACATAATAATCTCCTTTCTTTTAAAGATTGGGTACCACAAATTTATTCATCGCCCTAGGATAAATGTATTCATGTTTTGGTTTCATAAGAAATACTTCTCTTTCGACCACTTTTAGAATCAAAGTTCATTTTTCAATTGGAAA
Organism: Adansonia madagascariensis; assembly: GCA_038381835.1. Taxonomy (NCBI): domain Eukaryota; kingdom Viridiplantae; phylum Streptophyta; class Magnoliopsida; order Malvales; family Malvaceae; genus Adansonia; species Adansonia madagascariensis. The sequence goes on along the minus strand of JBBYHL010459209.1, from coordinate 10,530 downwards.
AAACATGGATTCACTCAGTAATCTCCTTTCGTTTCATGATTGGGCACCATAAACACATTCTCTTCATTGGGATAAATTGTATTGAAGCTTTGGTTTCATCAGAAAAACTTTTCTTTCTACCATTTTTAGAATTAATGTTCGTTCATCGATTTGGACAAACACGGATCGACATAATAAGCTATTTTTTTTATGATTAGGCACCATAAACACATTCTCCTCATTGGGATAAATGATACTGTAGCTTTGGTTTCAATGGCAAAACATTGCTTTCTACCATTTTTAGTATCAAAGTTCATTTTTCAATTGGATAAACATGAATTTACTTAATAATCTCCTTCCTTTTAATGATTGGGCACCACAAATTCAATCTCCCTATTGGGATAAATGTATTCATGCTTTGTTTCATAAGAAATACTTCTTATTCGACCATTTTTAGAATTAAAGTTCATTTTTCAATTAGGAAAAACACGGATTCATGTAATACTCTACTTTCATTTCATGATTGGGCACCATAAACACATTTTCCCCATTGGGGTAAATGATATATGTGCTTTGGTTTCATAAGATAAACATCTGCTTCTACCATTTTTAGAATTAATATTCATTAGTCGATTTGGACAAATGCGGACTAACATAATAATCTCTTTTCTTTTAATGATTAGCCACCATAAACACATTCCCCTTATTAGGATAAATGATATTTAAGCTTTGGCTTCAATGGAAAAACATCTTTTTCCATAATTTTTAGAGCTAAAAATCATTTTTCAATTGGATAAACATGGATTCACATAATAATCTCCTTTCTTTCAATGATTGGGTACCACAAATTCATTGTCCGCATTGGGATAAATGAATTGATGCTTTGGTTTCATAAGAAAAACTTTTCTTTCTACCATTTTTAGAATTAATGTTCGTTCGTCGATTTAGACAAACGCAGATTCACCTAATAATCTCTTTTCTTTTAATGATTAGGTGCCATAAACACATTCTCCTCGTTGGGATAAATCATATTGAAGTATTGGTTTCGTAAGAAAAAAATCTATTTTTACCATTTTTAGAATTAAAGTTCATTTTTCTATTGGATAAACTCGGATTCACACAATAATCTCTTATCTTTTAATGATTGGGCACCACAAATTCATTCTCCTCAATGGGATAAATGGATTGATGCTTTGGTTTCATAAGAAAAACTTCCCCTTCTACCTTTCTTAGAATTAATGTTCATTCATTGATTTGGGCAAACGCAAATTCACATAATAATCTCTTTTCTTTTAATGATTAGGCACCATAAACACATTCCCCTCATTAGGATAAATGATATTAAGGCTTTAGCTTCAATGGAAAAACATCTCTCTCCATGATTTTTAGACTTAAAGATCGTTTTTCAATTGGATAAACATAGATTCACATAATAATCTCCTTTCTTCTAATGATTGGGCACCACAAATTCATTCTCTACACTGGGATAAATGAATTGATGCTTTGGTTTCATAAGAGAAACTTTTCTTTCCACCATTTTTAGAATTAATGTTCGTTCGTTGATTTGGACAAACATGGATTCACATAATAGTCCCTTTTTTTAATGAATAGGCACCATAAACATATTCTCCTCATTGGGATAAATGATATTGAAGCTTTGGTTTCAAGGGGGAAACATCTCTTTCCATCATATTTAGAATTAAAGCTCGTTTTTAATTGGATAAACATAGATTCACATAATAATCTCCTTTCTTTTAATGATTGGGCACCACAAATTCATTCTTCGTACTGGGTTAAATGAATTGATACCTTGGTTTCATAAGAAAAACTTCTCTTCCTACCATTTTTAGAATTAATGTTCGTTCGTCGATTTGGACAGGCATAGAGTCGAATAATAATCTTTTTTCTTTTCGTGATTCCATAAACACATTCCCCTCATTGGGATAAATGATATTCATGCATTGGTTTCATAAGAAAAACACCTCTTTCTACTATTTTTGGAATTAATGTTTGTTCGTCGATTTGGACAAACATTGATTCACATAATAATCTCTTTTCTTTTAGTGATTAGGCAACATAAACACCAATTTCCTCATTGGGATAAATGATATTCAAACTTTGGTTTGAATGGAGAAACATCTCTTTCTATGATTTTTAGTATTAAAATTCATTTTTCAATTGGATAAACACGGGTTCACATAATAACCTCCTTTCTTTTAATGATTGGGCACCATAAATTCATTCATCGCACCGGGATAAATGTATTCATGTTTTGGTTTCATAAGAAATACTTCTCTTTCAGCCATTTTTAGAATTAAAGTTTGTTTTATAATTGGGAAAAACACGGAATCTCATAGTAATCTCCTTTCATTTCATGATTGGGCACCATAAACACATTCTCCTCATTGGGATAAATTGTATTGAAGATTTGGTTTAATAAGAAAAACTTCTCTTTCTGCCATTTTTAGAATGATGTTCGTTCATCGATTTGGACAAACATATATTCACATAATAATCTCTTTTCTTTTAATGATTAGGCACCATAAACGCATTCTCCTCATTGGGATAAATGATATTGAAGCTTTGGTTTCAATGGAAAAATATCTCTTTCAATGATTTTTAGAATTAAAGTTCATTTTTCAACTAGATAAACACGGATTCACATAACAATCTCCTTTCTTTTAATGACTGGGCACCATAAATTCATTCTTCGCACTGGGGTAACTAAATTGATGCCTTGGTTTCATAAGAAAAGCTTCTCTTTTTGCCATTTTTAGAATTAATGTTCATTTATCGATTTGGACAAACACAGATTCGCATTATAATCTCCATTCTTTACATGATTAGGCACAATAAACACATTCTCCTCGTTGGGAAAAATGATATTCATGCTTTGGTTTCATAAGATAAATATCTGCTTCTACCATTTTTAGAATTAATGATCGTTCGTCGATTTAGACAAACAAGGATTCACATAATAATCTCTTTTCTTTTAATGATTAGGCAGCATAAACACATTCTTCTCATTGGGATAAATGATATTAAAGCTTTGGTTTCATAAGAAAAAATGTCTCTTTCCACTATTTTTAGAATTAAAGTTCATTTTTCAATTGGATAAACTCAGATTTACACAATAATCTCTTATCTTTTAATGATTGGACACCATAAATTTGTTCTCCTTATTGGGATAAATGAATTGATCCTTTGGTTTCATTAGAAAAACTTCCCTTTCTACCATTTTAGAATTAATGCTTGTTCGTCGATTTGGGCAAATGCAGATTCACATTATAATCTCTTTTCTTTTAATGATTAGGCACCATAAACACATTCCCCTTATTAGGATAAATGATATTGAAGCTTTGACTTCAATGGAAAAACATCTCTTTCCATGAGTTTTAGACTTAAAGATCATTTTTTAATTGGATAAACACGGATTTACATAATAATCGCCTTTCTTCTAATGATTGGGCACCACAGATTCATTCTCCACACTAGGATAAATGAATTGATGCTCTGATTTCATAAGAAAAACTTCTTTTTCTACCATTTTTAGAATTCATGTTCGTTTATCGATTTGGACAAACACAGATTCATATAATAATCTCTTTTCTTTTAATGATTGGGCACCATAAACACATTCTCCTCATTGGGATAAATGATATTAAAGCTTTGGTTTTAAGGGAAAACATCTCTTTCGACCATATTTAGAATTAAAGCTCATTTTCAAATGGATAAATAAAGATTCACATAATAATCTCCTTTCTTTTAATGATTTGGCACCACAAATTCGTTCTCCACATTGGGTTAAATGAATTGATGCCTTGGTTTCATAAGAAAAACTTCTTATTCTACCATTTTTAGAATTATTGTTCATTCGTCGATTTGGTCAGGCACAGAGTCGCATAATAATCTCCTTTCTTTTCGTGATTCTATAAACACATATTCCTCATTGAGATAAATGATATTCATGCTTTGGTTTCATAAGAAAAACACCTCTTTCTACCATTTTTAGAATTAATGTTTGTTTGTCGATTTGGACAAATGTTGATTCACATAATAATCTCTTTTCTTTTAATGATTAGGCAACATAAACACAATTTCCTTATTGGGATAAATGATATTGAAACTTTGGTTTCAATGGAGAAACATCTCTTTCTACCATTTTTAGTATTAAAATTCATTTTTCAATTGGATAAACACAAATTCACATAATAATCTCCTTTCTTTTAATGATTGGGTGCCACAAATTCATTCTCCGCCCTAGGATATATGTAATGATATTTTGCTTTCATAAGAAATACTTCTCTTTCGGCCATTTTTAGAATTAAAGTTCATTTTTTAATTGGAAAAAAAATGGATTCACATAGTAATCTCTTTTTGTTTCATTATTGGGCACCATAAACACATTCTCCTCATTGAGATAAATGATATTCATGCTTTGATTTCATAAGAAAAACATCTCTTTTTATCATTTTTAGAATTAATGTTCGTTCACCGATTTGGACAAACACGGATTCATATAATAATCCTTTTTTCCTTTAATGATTAGGCACCATAAGATTTGGTTTCAATGGAAAACCATCTCTTTCTACCATTTTTAGTATTAAAGTTAATTTTTCAATTGGATAAACACGAATTTACATAATAATCTCCTTCCTTTTAATGATTGGGCACTACAAATTCATTCTCCCTATTGGGATAAATGTATTCATGCTTTGGTTTCATAAGAAATACTTCTCATTCGGCCATTTTTAAAAATAAAGTTTATTTTTTCAATTGGAAAAAACACGGATTCATGTAATACTTTACTTTCATTTCATGATTGGGCACCATAAACACATTCTACTCATTGGGATAAATGGTATTGATGCTTTGCTTTCATTAGAAAAGCTTCTCTCTCTACCATTTTTAGAATTAATGTTCATTCCTCAATTTGGACAAATGTAGATTCACATAATAATCTCTTTTCTTTTAATGATTAGGTGCCATAAACACATTCCCTTCATTAGGATAAATGATATTGAAGCTTTGGCTTCAAAGGAAAAACATTTTTTTCCATGATTTTTAGAATTAAAGATCATTTTTCAATTGGATAAACACGGATTCACTAATAATCTCCTTTCATTTAATGATTGGGCACCACAAATTCATTCTCCGCACTGGGATAAATGAATTGATGTTTTGATTTCATAAGAACAACTTCTCTTTCTACCATTTTTAGAATTAATGTTCGTTTATCGATTTGGACAAATACGGATTCGCATTATAATCTCCAGTCTTTTCATTATTAGGCACAATAAACAAATTATCCTCGTTGGGATAAAAGATATTGAAGCTTTGGTTTCATAAGAAAAAAATCTCTTTTCACCATTTTTAGAATTAAAGTTCGTTTTTCAATTAGATAAACTCGGATTCACACAATAATCTCTTATTGTTTAATGGTTGGGCACCACAAATTCGTTCTCCTTAATGGGATAAATGAATTGATGCTTTGGTTTCATAAGAAAAACTTCCCTCTCTACCATTTTAGAATTAATGTTTGTTTATTGATTTGGGCAAACGCGGATTCACATAATAATCTCTTTACTTTTAATGATTAGGCACCATAAACATATTCCCCTCATTAGGATAAATGATATTGAACCTTTGACTTCAATGGAAAAACATCTCTTTCAATGATTTTTAGACTTAAAGATCATTTTTGAATTGGATAAACACAGATTCACATAATAATCTCCTTTCTTCTAATGATTGGGCACCACAAATTCATTCTTTGCACTCGGATAAATGAATTGATGCTTTGGTTTGATAAGAAAAACTTTTTTTTCTACCATTTTTACAATTAATGTTCGTTTATCGATTTGGACAAACATGGGTTCACATAATAATCTCTTTTCTTTTAATGATTAGGCACCATAAACACATTCTCCTCATTGGGATAAATGATATTGAAGCTTTGGTTTCAAAGGAAAAACATCTCTTTCGACCATATTTAGAATTAAAGCTCATTTTCAATTGGATAAACACAGATTCATATAATAATCTCCTTTTTTTTAATGATTGGGCACCATAAATTCATTCCCGTACTGGGTTAAATGAATTGATGCCTTGGTTTCATAAGAAAAACTTCTCTTTCTACCATTTTTAGAATTAATGTTCGTTCATCGATTTGGACAGGCACAGAGTCGCATAATAATCTTTTTTCTTTTCATGATTCCATAAACAAATTCTCCTCATTGGGATAAATGATATTCATGCTTTGGTTTCATAAGGAAAACACTTCTTTCTACCATTTATAGAATTAATGATTGTTCATCGATTTGGACAAATGCTGATTTACATAATAATCTCTTTTCTTTTAATGATTAGGCACCATAAACACATTCCCCTAATTAGGATAAATGATATTGAAGCTTTGGCTTTAATGGAAAAACATCTCTTTCCATGATTTTTAGACTTAAAGATCATTTTTCAATTGGATAAACACGGATTCACATAATAATCTCCTTTCTTCTAATCATTGGGCACCACAAATTCATTCTATGCATTGGGATAAATGAATTGATGCTTTGGTTTCATAAGAAAAACTTCTTTTGCTACCATTTTTAGAATTAATGTTTTTCGTCGATTTAGACAAACATGGATTCACATAATAATCTCTTTTCTTTTAATGATTAGGCACCATACGCACATTCCCCTCATCGGGACAAATGATATTGAAGCTTTGGCTTCAATGGAAAAACATCTCTTTCCATGATGTTTAGACTTAAAGATCATTTTTCAATTGGATAAACACGGATTCACATAACAATCTCCTTTCTTCTAATGATTGGGCACCACAAATTCTTTCTCTGCACTGGGATAAATGAATTTATGCTTTGGTTTCATAGGAAAAACTTCTCTTTCTACCATTTTTAGAATTAATGTTTATTCGTAGATTTGGACAAACACAGATTCACATAATAATCTCTTTCCTTTTCGTGATTCGATAAACACATTCTCCTCATTGGGATAAATGATATACATACTTTGGTTTCATAAGAAAAACACCTCTTTCTACTATTTTTAGAATTAATGCTTGTTCGTTGATTTGGATAAACACTGATTCACATAATAATCTCTTTTCTTTTAATGATTAGGCAACATAAACACAATTTGCTCATTGGGATAAATGATATTGAAACTTTGGTCTCAATAGAGAAATATTCTTTCTACCATTTTTAGTATTAAAATTCATTTTTCAAGTGGATAAACACGGATTCACATAATAATCTCCTTTCTCTTAATGATTGGGCACCACAAATTCATTTCTCGCCCTGGGATAAATGTATTCATGTTTTGGTTTCATAAGAAATACTTCTCTTTTGGCCATTTTTAGAATTAAAGTTTATTTTTCAATTGGGAAAAACATGGATTCACATAGTAATCTCCTTTTGTTTCATGATTTGGCACCATAAACACATTCTCCTCATTGGGATAAATTGTATTAAGGCTTTAGTTTCATAAGAAGAACTTTTCTTTCTATCATTTTTAGAATTAATGTTCATTCGTCGACTTGGACAAATACAGATTTGCATAATAAGCTCCTTTCTTTTCATGATTAGGACACCATAAATACATTCTTCTCATTAGGATAAATGACATTCATGCTTTGGTTTCATAAGAAAAATATCTCTTTTTACCATTTTTAGAATTAATGTTCGTTTGTCGATTTGGACAAACACGGATTCACATAATAATCTCTTTCCTTTTAAGGATTAGGCACCATAAGCACATTCTCCTCATTGGGATAAATGATATTGAAGCTTTGGTTTCAATGGAAAAAATATCTTTCAACAATTTTTAGAATTAAAGTTCATTTTTCAATTGGATAAACATGGATTCACATAATAATCTTATTTCTTTTAATGATGTGTCACCACAAATTCATTCTCCACACTGGGATAAATGAATTGACGCTTTGGTTTCATAAGAAAAACTTCTCTTTCTACCATTTTTAGAGTTAATGTTCATTCGTCGATTTGGACAAGCACGGATTCGCATAATAATCTCCTTTCTTTTTGTGATTAGGCGCAATAAACACATTCTACTCATTGGGATAAATGATATTCATGCTTTGGTTTTGTAAGAAAAACATCTCTTTAAACCATTTTTTGAATTAATGTTCGTTCGTCGATTTGGACAAACACGGATTCACATAATAATCTCTTTTCTTTTAATGATTAGGCGCCCTAAACACATTCCCGTCATCGGGATAAATGATATTGAAACTTTGGTTTCAATGGAAAAACAACTCTCTCTACCATTTTTAGTATTAAAGTTTTCAATTGGATAAACACGAATTCATTTAATAATCTCCTTTCTTTTAATGATTGGGCACTATAAATTCATTCTCTGCATTAGGTTAAATTTATTCATGCTTTGGTTTCACAAGAAATACTTCTCTTTTAGCTATTTTTAGAATTAAAGTTCACTTTTCAATTGGGAAAAACACGGATTCACATAATAATCTACTTTCATTTCATGATTGGGCACCATAAATACATTCTCCTCATTAGGATAAATGGTATTGATGCCTTGGTTTCATAAGGAAAACTTCTCTTTCTATCAGTTTTAGAATTAATGTTCGTTCATCGATTTGGAGAAATACGGATTCACATAATAATCTCTTTTCTTTTAATGATTAGGCACCACAAACACAATCTCCTTATTGGGATAAATGATATTGAAGCTTTAGTTTCAATGGAAAAACATCTCTTTCAATTATTTTTAGAATTAAAGTTCATTTTTCAATTGGATAAACACGAATTCACACAATAATCTCCTTTCTTTTAATAATTGGGCACCACAAATTCATTCTCCATATTGGGATAAATGAATTGATGCTTTGGTTTCATAAGAAAAACTTCTCTTTCTACCATTTTTATAATTAATGTTCATTCGTCAATTTGGACAAACACGGATTTGCATAGTAATCTCATTTCTTTTCATGATTAGGCACCATAAACACGTTCTCCTCATTGGGATAAATGATTTCATGCTTTGGTTTCATAAGAAAAATATCTCTTTTTACCATTTTTAGAATTAATGTTCATTCGTCGATTTGGACAAGCATGGATTCACATAATAATATCTTTTTTTTTAAGGATTAGGCACCATAAACACATTCTCCTTATCGGGATAAATGATATTGAAGCTTTGCTTTCAATGGAAAAACATCTCTTTCAACGATTTTTAGAATTAAAGTTCGTTTTTCAATTGGATAAACATGGATTCACATAATAATCTCCTTTTTTTTAGTGATTGGGCGCCATAAATTCATTCTCCACACTGGGACAAATGAATTGATGCTTTGGTTTCATAAGAAAAACTTTTTTTTCTACCATTTTTAGAATTAATGTTCGTTCGTCGATTTGGAGAAGCACGGATTTGCATAATAATCTCCTTTCTTTTCGTGATTAAGCACCATAAACACATTCTCCTCATTGGGATAAATGATATTCATGCTTTGGTTTCATAAGAAAAACATCTCTTTCTACCATTTTTAGAATTAATGTTCGTTCGTCGATTTGGACAAAAACAGTTTCACATGATAATCTCTTTTCTTTTAATGATTAGGCACCATACACACATTCCCCTCATTGGGATAAATGATATTGAAGCTTTGGTTTCAATGGAAAAACATCTATTTCTACCATTTTTAGTATTAAAGTTCGTTTTTCAATTAGATAAACATGAATTTACTTAATAATCTCCTTCCTTTTAATGATTGGGCACCCAAAATTCATTCTCTCCATTGGGATAAATATATTCATGTTTTGGTTTCATAAGAAATACTTCTTTTTTGGCCATTTTTAAAATTAAAGTGCATTTTTCAATTGGGAAAAACACAGATTCACATAGTAATCTCTTTTCTTTTAATGATATGGCACCATAAGCACATTCTCCTCATTGGGATAAATGTTATTGAAGCTTTGGTTTTAGGGGAAAAACATCTTTTTCGACCATATTTAGAATTAAAGCTCATTTTCAATTGGATAAACACTGATTCACATAATAATCTCCTTTCTTTTAATGATTGGGCATCACAAATTCATTCTCTGTACTAGGTTAAATGAATTGATGCCTTGATTTCATAAGAAAAACTTCTCTTTCTACCATTTTTAGAATTAATGTTCATTCGTCGATTTGGTCAAGCACAGAGTTGCATAATAATCTCCTTTCTTTACGTGATTCCATAAATACATTCTCTTCATTCGGATAAATGATATTCATGTTTTGGTTTCATAAGAAAAACACCTCTTTCTACCATTTTTAGAATTAATGTTTGTTCGTCGATTTGGACAAACACTGATTAACATAATAATCTCTTTTCTTTTAATGATTAGGCACCATAAACACATTCCCCTCATTAGGATAAATGATTTTGAAGCTTTGGCTTTAGTGGATAAACATCTATTTCCATAATTTTTAAACTTAAAGATCATTTTTCAATTGGATAAACATGATTCACATAATAATCTCCTTTCTTCTAATGATTGGGCACCACAA
>JBBYHL010459198.1:0-14981 GCA_038381835.1 Adansonia madagascariensis | reverse complement strand
ATATTAAAATTATATTTATGAATAAATTATAATATATTTTTTTATAAATTAAATTAAAAATAATTATTAAAAAAGTAGAGTGAAGTATCGGTAGAGCAGTTATGGATGTAACGACACCTATAAAAATAGATGCTTTCAACGTTCATGCAAGACTGGTGGAGGCGAATAAGCGCTACCCAGCTCCATTTCCATCCTCATACCCTGCGAAATAAAACTTTAATACAAAATATTGGGCCAACCAATTAACAACATAAAAAAATTCATTACATATTCATACCAAGATGCATGTTCCACCCTAGTTCTTTCCTGTTTAAAAAAGGGTGAAAACCCTTATTTTATACAAACGAAGGATCATCAATCAAACATGTTGATACACTTTTGGCCATTGTCTATTCTTGAAATAACATTAAAATAAATAACAAATAAGAAAAAGGCAAAACCTATAATGCACATGAACCTTGTTTGCTGGCTTTTGTATTGGGAATCTGTACTTACTTTATTTTCAACATTTTTAATTTAATTTAATATTGTAAGATAAGGTTTGGGACGTTACAGTTTTAATAGTTATTTGACAATGCATTGAAATTTTATAAAATTAAAATTTTAATGATTTTGTGTTTTTTTCTTTCAATGTGTTTGATCAATGAACCATTTTTTGAAAGCATTTAATAAACGATCTTCAATGAAAAATATTAAAAACATTTATTATATCTTTTAGTTATCTAATGTATAAAATAAAGAAAAAAATTATTTAATTACATTAATTTTTAATTTTTATTTACCTTTATCAATTAAAAATAATTATAAAATTATACTTCTTTTACAAAAATTAATAAAAAATTAGCATAAAAACCAATTTTTATATCATAAATTCAGAATTAAAAACTCAACATTTAATTTTGTAATTTTGAATTTATTCAATTTATCAAATAATTCTTTGTAGTTACCATTCTCGCAAAGTTATAAATAAAAATTCTACAGTAATTAGTTTAGTTTTATAATATTATGACCTTATGCATTCCGACAATAATATATTAAGATTCCAATGGTGGGTTAATGAATAAGCATAGTATGTGAAAAATTACGGCTTATTATTAGTAGACAATTTCTACCGTATACAATGTCAAATCCTTTCCTACGGTGAATAAAACCACCAAATTTTCTACTGGGTAGCAGCTAGGCGACAACGGGAGAATAAAGAGATAAAACCATGAAAACATCCAAAAAATTTGGCATTTTTTTATTGTCAATTCTAAATATGAATATAACATAAATTATTAAATTATTATAAAATTTAGTAAAATTAAAAACGATTAATAATTATCTCTAAAAGATAAAAAATTATCCTTAAAACTTTTAAAAATAAAAAATTATTCTTAATAGTTATCTTCTAAAATTGTGTCTTTGAAAAGTTTTAAAAAATATTCGTTTCTAATATTATCAAATTAGGGGCTATGTTTATCTGTAATATAACTAAAATCAAGATAAAAAATTTTTTTTTTGATTATCCTTCTATCTTATCTTTAAAAATATCTTATTGTTAACAATTATAAATCAAAGAAATAAGAATTTTGAACCAAAAGAAAATCCTACACGTAGTGCTTGTGCAACTATAACTTTGTATACAGTCAAAACTTAACTTATAATAAATAATTACAGTATATTTGATTTATGGAATGAAATAAAGTAAGAATGAAAAAGTCATTCAGTGAGAATAGAATAAAAAAAAAATAGGTATTGTATAATTTGACTGATTAAATAGAATGAACGAAAAATTATTTTACGTAATTTGGTCAGTTAAAATATGTTAAGAATAGATAAGTTTAAATGAAAAGTCAATTTTACCCTTGAATTGAAAATAATATTTTAAATTTAAAAATCAAATTGAAAAGTTTTATTATAAAATATTTAAAAATTATCTAATAATTATTAAATAATATTTAATAATTCTAATTTAATATTAAAAGTATTATTTAATAATCTTTAAGTATTATATTTTAATATATTTTATAAATAAGATTTTTCTGTATTATATTAAAAATATTTATAAATAGTAATTACTATATAATAAAATAATTATATTTAATAATACATTAAAATAAAAAAATATATATTTAATAATTCATTCAAATACAAAAAATTATATTTAATAATATAAGATAATATAATATTATTTCATTATTTTATTTTTATTTTTACTATTATTTTTCCTCATATAAACACTCATGTTTTTCTCTCTCATCTCGTTTTTCCCAACACTTTCTCTCTTTTTCTCCCCATTCTCTCTCCATCTTCATCTTTAACAGAACAACTAACGCTTAAAATCCCACTTTGTAATGGCCACCACCATAACCTTCACCGTTTACTGCTGATCATCGCCAGCAACATACCAAGAACACCTTCAAATGACACCCAAACCTTCCTCTTGATCTCTCTTTTTCATTTTTGTAGTTATTTTTTTTTTCTAAAATCACTCGAAACTTGTAGATCTACAAAAAAGAAAAACTCACGACTTCTACTCTGTTTTCTGCCGCCCCACATGATTTAATTTTGCGATATGTTGTTGGCTATTGTCTCATCTTCTTCCTCCCTAATTTTTAAGGCTCAAACCCCCTACAACCACTCAAACCTAAATCCTTAAGAGAGAGAAAATTTTATCTCTCTTTCTCTTTTTTTTTTTTTTGTTGTTTATTTTTTTATTTTTGCTGATATCTTCTTCTTTTCATTTTTGTTCAGAGGCATTTTGGAAAAATTAAAAAAAAACCTTTCTATTCGTGCTTGCCCGAAATAGCCTTTCAGGGGAATCTAAATGGCTATTCTGAGATTTTGCATAATGAGCCTAGAATAGGTCATTCCACAGAATGGATATTCCATGAAGTATATAATCGTATCATTATATCACACTAAATTAACGCATAATAAAATTTTTATTTTGTCCAACCAAACTAGCATTTAGGGTTTTTAATAAACCATTCCATATATAACCGATAATTAATTGACCTAATGCACAAGGTAACTTGTTTTAATTCCAATATAGCTTCCTTTAAACTAAGCTCTCCAATTTCATCATGCTCATCATTTTCTTTAGCTTTGAAAATAAATTAGTTTTGATTGGCTTAGTAAAGATATCTATTACTTTACCTTGTCAAGAGCATAACTCCAATTCAATCTCTTATTCTTTCACCAAATAATGACTCTTATGATCCTTGATCTCAATGTGCTTGCTGTGGCCATGAAATACTTTGACATAGCAATTGCAACCTTAGTATCACAAAAAATCTTTATCGCCTTTTCTTGTTGGTGTTGCAACTCTGAAAGCATTATTTTTAACCATACTGCTTGTGTACAGCTACTCCCTACAGCCATATACTCTACTTCAGCAGGGGACATGGCAACCATATCTTGCTTCTTGGAAAACCAAGTAAAAAACAATCGAGCCAAAAGGAAAAGAATATCCCGAAGTGCTTTTCCTTATCTTAATATCACCTCTCCAATCACTATTTATATATCCAACAAGTTCCACATTATTATAGCATGAATAAAAATTACATCACTTTACATACCTTTAATATATCTCAAAATACATTTAACAGCTTGCTAAGGAGACTGCCTAGGAGTTTCCATAAACCTGCTAATTATGCCAACACCATAAACAATGTTCGGTCTAGTAACTGTCAACTGATGTTTAATGCCATGTTGTACCAATAAATCATCACACACAATATAATCAATGCTTCTATCTGTCCATAAAGTTCTAATGGAACACCCATTTTATTTCTTAACATAAAACATGAAACTTTTAAATGCATCAGATGCCTTTGATTTGAGCTTAACCCATGCCTTTATACTAAAATCATCAATAAATGTAACAAAGATACCTATTCCCACCATACCAAGGAACCTTTAATGAATGCAAATCAGAATAAACCAATTCAAACGGCTTGCTAGCCCTCCATGTTTGCCCTTTAGGAAAGGCATGCCTGTGCTTCTTTCCTTAAACACAAGTCTCACAAACACCACTTGGAGTATCAATTACCGTTAAGCCAAAAACCCACTTCTTATTAGCAAAAAACTTCATACTCTCAAAATTCAAATGCCCAAGACGCATGTGCCATAGCCCATTATCATCCATAATCAGAGAACTATGACAAGAAAAATTATTACAATTAATAGCCATAGGAAATGTCGGTTATGAGACATCTTTACCTTGGCTATCACCCTCTATTCCACATTACTAATTATACAACCTCCTTTGTTGAAGTGCAAATCATAGCCTTTCTCTCTAAGCTACCCAACACTCAATAAAATTCTGACAAATATCAAGACAATAGAACACCTCTGCAATATAGTCACAAGACCTATCTTTTAATTTGATAACAATGTTTTCTTTTCCAAAAATCTATATTCGTGTATCATCTCCAAGCTTGATTGTAGTGCTCAAGGATTCATCTAAGTCACAAAACATGTCTTTATTCCCAGTCAAATACTACACCTTATATCAAGCAACCATTGATTTGCATCTCCAACTACGATTGTATGATAAGCCAACAGCGACGACTCTATATTATTTCCACCATTCTCTACAACTTTGGCATGACACTCTGTACCTTCTTCACAAAATGACATTCACGGTTATAATGATCATACTTTTTACAATTATGGCACTAAATTTGGGATTTGCACTCACGTTGGCAGTCTCCATACTTTTTGCACTCATGGCACTAGATATTGGACTTGTCACACTGTTGATTAGTATTATTCTTGCCACCTCTTTGCTTGTGATCCAATCTGAAATTTCTACCTCATCTGTCTTTTTGATTTTTACCCCTCTGGCTATTTTTTATCCTATCCAACTTTAAATCAGCTTGTGCTTTCAATGCCGGTTTAATCAAAACAATTGTTTTCTCATTCAAACGTTACTCATGTACACACTGAGATCCTTTGACTCCTTAATAGTGGCTACCACATCTGTTAATGTCTAAAAAATTTTCTCTTTAACTTCAGTCTTTAAAAGACTTTCATCATTAGATCTTATGTTGTTAACATGCTTCTGTAAGTGCAAAAAATAATCTGCTACAGATTCACCCTTCTCCTACTGCAAAAGCTCATATTGCCTTCTCAAAGTGTACAAACGCACCTTTTGCACCCTCTCTACACCTTGATAAGATTTAAGCTAAATATCCAGGCTGCTTTTGCAGCTCTTGCATTGATAGTCTTTTGATAGATTGATGACGTAACACATTTAGAGATACAATGAAAAGCTTTATCATTCTTGTAATAAGTGCAATCCAACACCTTTTTCTCTTCCTCTGTCAAATTTTATGCTATTTGTGTAATAATTTAAATAAAAAAGTACTTATAGCCATTGTTGATCAAGAATACGACCTCGTTTTAAGTGCATGAAAACGAACACCTGTATAAGCTTTCTAGTCTATTTCTTTATTTCTGGATAATTAACTTATGATGGTACACAGATAATTTATATAAACTAGACTAGGGACCTATACTAGAAAACTAATTAGAGTTGTATCCTACCATCAAAGAGTTCATATTCTAATTAGTTACTGAAGTAGAGTTAAACTCTTATCACTAAAATAGTTAAATTGAATTAGGATTTACTTTATAATTTCACCTTAATAATTTGATTTAATTATCTTGGTCCATTTATTATCACATGGGCCACATAAAGTCCAACATGCTCCCACTTGGCCCATATGATGAACTAAGAACTCGAATAAGTGATAATTAAATCTAAAACTTTAACATGGTCATAAGTTACTCTAGCCCAACTCCCACTCAATTAAAGATTTCACATAGCATGAATCATGGTTGTAGCGTTCTAAAACGAATATTCCCTTCCATGTATTACAATGCATGATCATCTTTAAAAGAGCATTTTATGAGATAATACTTTATGAATGAATTTTTTATATTTATTCAAGGTTTATTTGACATGTAATCTTTATGTACACAAACTAAAACATGTTCATAAACTCTAGGAATTTGAAATTAACACAATCAAAGAAGCAAAAATACATCTTGGCAAAATTTAATTGGCCCGATATGATCTACATGAATTTTAAACTATTTTGTTAACAATGCTTTAGTCATAGGATCATCTATTATTAAATTTATACTGATGTGTTGGATATCCACTTCTTGCTTCTTTTTAGAATCTCCAATAATAAAACTATTTTATATCTATTTGCTTGCTGCGACTCTCACTTTTATCATTCTTAGAAAAGCATACCGCATAAGAGTTGTCATAATAGATCTTTAATGGCCTTGTTGACAACTCTCAAATTAAAGATAAAATATCTCAACTTTATTGCCTGTGATATTATTTTATAACATAATTTCTTTGGCAGCTTTCATAGTCCAAGGCCAGGATTACTTTAATATCTGCCAAGCACTTCTACTATAAACCTTATATCAAGTTTCGTATAAACCTGATCATATATAAGGCTCACAATACTATATGCATATTTAATGCCTTTCATATATTTTTTTCAAATTATTTAGATATATGGGCTCAATTTAAAATATCCCTTTTACAACTTATGCCCTTATAGGTGAATAGCTTTGTATCTAAATTTTTTTCAAAACTATCTCAATATAGGTTTCTTGAGATGGACTTAATGTCTTTTCAGACCTATCTCTATGAATCTTTATGCCTATGAAGCTTCACTCAAATTTTTCATATCAAAGTTTTAAGAAAGAAAACCTTTGTCTCATGTAATAAAGCCGAATCACTTTTGCAAGGAGAAAATGACTAACATATAAGACAAAAATTATGACTTTACTCCCACTGACTTTAAGTTATAAACATTGATTAACAACAATTTTAGTAAAACCAAATGATGTCTCAACATTGTTAAACTTTACATACCATTGGTGGGATGCTTGTTTTAGTATATATATATTGATCTTTCAAAGAAACCTTCAGGTAGAATCATGTATACCTATTCTTAAGATTTCTATTCAAGCAAGTTATTTTCACTACCATTTAATATAACTCTCAATAAAAAATGAGCTACAAAAGCTATGGTAATTCTTAATAAAACTTTCATAAAAAACTGGAGAGAAAGTTTCATGGTAATCAGTACCTTCTTTGAGTTAAACAATTGTTTATAAGTCTAACCTCATATTGTTTAACATTACCAAATGGTAATTTAACAAGTTACTAGATTGGATTATTGGCCATTGGTTCCATCTTTTTATCATAGCTTTATGCCAAAGTGTGAAATTTTCACTATTCATGGCTAATGAAAATGAGATCATTTTTATGTCCAACATCAAAATTAGACTTTTATAGGTACAACCAAGTGATAGAAATTGCTAGTTTCTTACGCATTGGATCTCTTAATTCTATAATCATTTGTACATATTTTACACCTTTAGTCAGTGAGATTAATGATCTATTTGTAAAGGTTGTACTTTGATTTGATTGTTCTCATGTTAATTCTGTATATTTGTTTTGAAAAACAATCAAGTCCTTTACCAAATACCAATCTAAATAAATTTATTCCTCAATATTAACCTTACGAGGAAAGTTACTCCCACTTGACTTATGATCAATAAGAAACTTAGCATTTCTAGCTTCAACAATTCTAGTTTGAATATGAGAGACACTTATGACCTTTATCCCTTTAAGTTAATTGCATAGCCTATAACTGCTAACTGTTCTTAGATCCAGTTTTCTTATGTTTAAGTTATAAGCCTTCACTTTAACTGGAGAACCAAGTTCGAAATGTCTTACGATGAATTCCAACTATTTCGTAATTCAAAAAAAATTAGAAAATAATTTAGTTGGCACTTTACTAAAAACATCAATAGTAGTTTTAATGCATCATAATTCATAAACTTGGGGGAAGGTGTATAATCTCTAAATATTATAGTGCTTTCTTTAGCTCCCTTTAGTGACTTGTTAGTTTGCTTTTTCCTTAATGCAACTAACTTAAATGTCAAACTCAAGAGTTTCAAAAACTATATCATTGAAATTCTCCTAAATTTCTATATGCAGATGTAACACAATTTTTATACCACAACTTTGAAGGAATTTTATCTATAGCACATCTTTACTACCAGAAATCATATAAATAGTTAACAAACTTATTCTTTCAATCAGGATCCAAGTTAATGATGAAAATCCAATAGAAAAATTTCTTTTGAAAATTCAACAATAGAATTTAAAAAATTTAAATTCAAAACTTTTTTTACCTAAAAAATTTCCAAAATAAAGATGAAACTTTTTTTCTTAGGTTTAAAACAAATCTTGATTTTAAAAAAATGATCCTAATAGTCCTTAGTGATTTCTGTAGTAGATGTCCTCCCACATTTCCTTTGGTTTCTTGATTATGAAACTTTAAATGGTTATAGAAATATAATTCATTGAATATAAGTCCAACCACCATATATTATTAGGAACATCACTAAAAGAGATTCATACAAAATGAGTTTAAGTTTATTTTTCGAGTCCTTTTTTTATACTTTAGGCAATCTTTCCTCATGTGTCTAAATGAAAATAAAATGAAGGACTTGATGCCGTTTTCTTTATTGGCATTTTTCCCTTCTTCACCTTTATTGCTTACTTGTCACTTTTTACTTTGAGTCATTAGGCTAACTAAATCTAGTTTCTCATTCTTTAATCTCTTTTCCTCTTAAACATATTTAACTAAGAGTTCATTGATAGACCATTTCTTTTTATATGTTTCTTATGGTCATACTCATTAGAAAAAAAGTTGAATATGAAAGTGATAAGAAATTTACTCGAAAAACTTAATTTTGAAGATTTAAGTTGAGCAACAATGTCTCTTAAATCCCATAATGTACTCATACACAACTTTTAGAATTATTTCACTTTATTCCTAAAAGCTTCCTCTTCAGGGTGAAAGCCAAAACCTTATTAGATTTAATGATCTGGTCTTCAATGACTTTAAATTAATCCTTGACCCTATAACAATTAGGATGAAATCCTAAATTGATTTAGTAAGATAGACTTAATGTACATTATCTTTAAATAGTTAGATTGCTCCTACTGTACATGGAAATTTATTTTTCTTACGCACTTTATCCATTGAGGACAAGTTATCCACCCGAAATGCTAAGTCAGGGTCCTTATACCAAAAAATAACTTAATTTACTTCTTTATTAGAGTAATTTTTAATTACCGAATAGCATTTTATTCTAGCAGCTTTACTAATCACAATAGTAGAAATTGTTGTAAAATGCAAGGAACTATATTTAATTGAATAAAATACTTTATATTCAAATGTAAATCCAAACCTTCCTGTGGGTAAAGGTGCATTATGCATATAAATTTACATAACTTTAATGATAAAAAAATAAGTTTAAAATACCAAAATTAAATAATTCATACCTGTGGGCCTAGAAAAATTTAACTTTAATTTTATATTTTTTTAATCCTTTAACCATTTTACAAAATCAATTATTTTCCTATGGGACCAAATAACTAATTTCATGGTCTAATACTTTTTGGATGTCATTTTTCTTTATGTAGTTTTAAATAACTATTATTTTATCTAAATTAATTAACTAAAGATGTTGTGGCTACTCTTAAGTTAATGATTTAGAACTTAATAATAACATCCGACATGTATGCATAAAACTTTTTGCATATGATAAATAATACTTTATCGAAGCCATTTTTTTGCGTAGTTATTTAAAAGAAACTTTATTTTAAATAACTATCAATTGTCGTCTAAATCAATCAACTTAAGATTCTGTGACTACTCTTAAGCTAGCGATTTAGAATTTTTATAATGGCATTCTTAATATATGCAGAATTCTTTAGTGCATATTAATAATTAAAATGGAATATAATATTAAATCATGTTAACTTATTGCAATTATAGCATAAATAATTACATATTAATGTTATCCTCCGTATGTAGTTATTTAAAAAAAACTTTATTTTAAATAATCACTAATTTAACTAAATCAATCAACTTAAGATGCTATGACTATTCTCAAGCATTTGATTTAGATTCTTTATAATTACATAATATATGCATACCATAAATAATTATATACATGATTTAATAACTCAAATGTATACCACATAAATTCATGGCATAAAACTTTATTAATGTTTACCGTATGTAGTTATTTAAAAAAAATTATTTTAACTAACTACTAATTTATCTAAATCATATAACTTAAAATGCTTTAGCTAATGCCAAGCTAGTGATTTAGATCCTTAATAATAAAATCAATTCTTTTTGTAGTAAAAATTTACATACTATAACGAAAATTCTAATTGTCATGCTATAACCGATTTAAAAATATTATGACATAATATATGAAATGCATCCTTAAGTCACATAAAAATATGCATAAGATCAGAATGTATTTATTTCATGACATATAGATGTGCACATTTACATTGTAATTCTAACAACACTTTATCATACATATATGCACTTAACTTTTAGGTTAAGAGTATGAATTTTTGGACACTATCTAAGAAGAGTACATACTGCCAAAATATTCTCAACATATCAAAATATTTTATCATGAAATAAAATCATAGAATATTTACGTATAAACATATTTATTATTTAATTAAACACTAATATTATTTAATAAATATTTTATAAAACCCAAAAAATCTAGAAAAATCACTAAAAAATAAAAAAATCATAAAATATTTGGGTCTGGAAAAGCTGAGACCAAAACGGCCCTAGGAAGGTGGTGTCTCACCATACGTGCCATTTGCGCGTGTGGGATTACTCCCAGCCTGGTCATAGCCGATCCGTCAGGTCATACCTCAACCCGGCTGGGTTTTTCTTGACCCATTTGGGTCTATTCGATGTTCTAAGGTCAATTTTCATGTTTTTCGATCAATTTTCACACAATTAATGACCTAAAACCGTGATTTTGTGCTAGATTTACATGACCCATGCTTCAATATTGACCAAAAATACAAAAATCATCATCAAACATTCAAGATCACTTGAATTCTATGAAATAATATTAGATCCGTTTCAATGTACCATAAATTTTCTTGTTTTAATCATCTTTTCTTTAATCTTAAGGCTCAATAACTTATATAGATGATTAAACTATCAAAATCCTTCATCAATCTTGTTTTTTCATGAATTAATCAAGAATTTCATGAAATTTTAATACACATAATATATAAACAAATTTATGGTACATATGTGTTTCAATATATGAATGCAAATTATGAAATTAATAATAGCATGTTAAAATTTCAGTTTTATGCTTTTACTATATTTATTATAACTCGTTTATCCTTAATACGAATTAAATTAATCGTTTATGCATGAACAATATATGCATAAAAAAATTTTGTTTTTTAACGAATCTCACTGGATGATCTGAAAAACAAGGCTAAAAAGCCTAGCTCTGATGCCACATTAATAATTTAAATACAAAACGTACCTCTAGCTATTGTTGATCAAGAACGCGACCTCACTCCAAGTGTACGAAAACGAATACTTGTACTTCTATTCTATTTCTTTATTTTTGGATAATTACCTTATAATAGTAAACAGGCAATTTATATAGATTAGACTAGGGACCTATACTAGAAGACTAATTAGAGTTGTATCTTACCAACAAAGAGTCTGTATTCTAATTAATTTCTAAAGTAGAGTTAAACTCTTATCACTGAAGTAGTTAAATTAAATTAGGATTTATTTTATAATTTCATATTAATAATTTGATTTAATTATCTTGATCCATTTATTATCATGTGAGTCACATAAAGTCCAACAGTTTAGTTCAATAAATCCTTCTTAACACGTATAACTTAGAAGAATTTATGTAATCTTGATGTCCATTCTTCAAAACCGTTTTCCCCATCGAACTTAATTGACAGTTACTTTATATGTTGAATATCTCCCATCATCCTTTGAATTAACCTACCTTTGATGTCAGATGTTGACAACCATAAATCAAAGAAACAAGAATTTTGAACCAAAAGAAAAACCAGCACTTAGAGCTTGTGCGGCTACACCTTTTTATTAAAACCAAAACTTAACTTATGACAAACAATTAAGGTTTAATAAGCCATTTCATATAAAACCAATAGTTAATTGACCTAATAAATAATAAAGTGACACTTAATAAATAAAGTAACTTGGTTTAATTTCAACATTTATTTTGTAGTGAATGTGTCAAACTTCTTGTTGATGGTTTTCTCGATTTATGGAAGCATTCATATTAGGGGAGATGCAAGACAGGGAAGCTCGAAGGATCAAGTTTGGTAGCATATGATCTGCAAAATGAATGATAAATAACCAAGATTAAAGGGCATCAGAGATGGTTAAGGACACCCTTCGATATTTATGTCAGTCAAAATTTATTGAGTGAGAAAGGAAAATGAATGATAATCCTAGAAAGCTAAGAAAAAGAGACTGATGAAAAATTCTCGGTTCTTTTGTGGTCTTCTGTCTCATTCTACATTTATGCATTATAAGTGGCCAAGTTATTTATGGATAGGTGTTGCTAATTTCCTTCATCCAATTGGTAGCGCTTTGTATCCAGGGCCTCGCGGACTTGATTGTTAGTTAGATCGAAACACAACATATTATGAGTATAAAAATCCTAAACACAAATTTGATACGCTTATTAAACTGTCATATTAATTGTGATAATCTTATTATTATATTATTTTCATATTTATTAAAATATTGTGTACGTAACTTCTACAAAAATAATTATTATATCTATAAAAAATGAATAGGAAATACCCTTTCTATATATCCAAAATTGTTATCTCATGCTTAAGTAAATTTTAGTTGAAATGAGCTTTGCTAGTACGTTGCATTAGCATAAATTTGATATACGATTCTAACGTATTCGAACTTAGTTGATGATAAAAACAATAATTATCTGTTATTATTTATTAATCGACTAAATGACAATGCTTAGAATGAAAACGTTGCAATTTTTTTTTCCAAATTACTCTATTATTAATTATTGCAAATTGCCACAATTTCTATTTTAATATTGTCTTTTTGTCAATGATTAAAAGTTAATCAATATGAAAAAAAACTACGTGATTATTATTTTTTTAATTTTATTTTTGTCAAACTAAGGCTATGAATTAATCAGAGGGATAATTACAAAGCCAAAACATAGTTAGTAAGTATGTCAAGTTATATATTTTTGTCGCATTTTTATTATTTTTATGTTATAATTATTTTAAAATATTTTATATAAATTTTAATATATTAATAATTTATAAAATAAAATTTAATATATTTATATATTCATATTTTATAATAGTACTACGAGACTGTGTCAATAGATGATGTGCTTCTCCTTGAGTAAAAATGCACGTAAGGGGGGCCAACTCATGTGGCCCACAGTTTAATGCATGAAGATGGTAATTTATGTATTAATATCATATTTATATATTTTATCATGTTATGATTATATTTAAATTATTTTATATTTATATTAATTTTGATACGTTTATAATTCATATTATATATATTTTGAAAATATATTCATGTCATGTCATGTTTTTTTAACCTTAAATAGATTATATTCGTGTAATCATGTCAAATATTATCATATCTGTGAAAGTGACCGAGAATCACTATTTCATGTTATTAAACATCTCCTCTTCTTTTATCGAACAATGTAAATTTTTATTATAAATGTATTTAATGTATTATTTATTTTTATAAAATATATTATATTAATATATATTATATTTATTTTTATATTGTATTATATTTTAATTATTTTTTATTATATGTGTACGATATTATTGCGGTCCAAAATTCTACCCATCCTCGATGCCGAAACTCAAAGCCTCTCATTATTTATTGCAGTTCTAGTTTCAATTACTTGCCTTCTCCAAACACAACAAGGATCCCTCGTCACGTGGTTTGCTCCCCTTCTAACAATTACTCACTCACAGCTCATTTTAATTAGCTCGGATAATTAAGGAATGCATGCCACGTTTCGTTTTTTAAATTGTATAATATAAATAATTAGAAGTGTCAACTACAAATGTAATATATATTAAACAAACTGTGTTAGTCGTATTTTATGTCTTAATTATTACAATATTTATATTTTTTTTAACAATATATTAAATTGTTAGATTTAATTCCAATCAATTTGATAATTAAGAACAGATTTTATACATTATAAAAAATAAAAATGAAAAAAATTGCATGGATGTACACATTGATAGGAATTTTCTAAGAATTGGCACAGGATTCTATTAATTAAAACTTGAAAAAAAAAAAAAAAGAACTGAAAGGGTAGAGAAATAGTGTATGCAAATGTGGAGACTTAGGTATAACTAATGTGAGATTAGAATATGGAGAAATGTAGGGTACAAAAGTCTGAAAGGAGATCAGCCATGTTCTACTAATTTTTAATATTACATGTAATAAAACTTTATTAAGATTGTTTAGTGTGATTGATAGATTATATGAAATATATAATATATAACATATACAGAGATAAGCCAAGCTGTTCCATTGTACCTAATGCTATGCTCGCCATGATTGTGGCATGCAAGTTTAAACAATTAATTATTTGACCTAACGTATATACTTTTTAATTTCAAAATATCATAAAACTAGTTTTATTTACCCCCGAAATATTATTTGGTTAGCTTATATGGACTCGGTTAACTTTATCTGTAATAAACTTAACCAAGCGCAGCAATTCGGATGTTGAAGCGAAAACAACGAAAGAAAGGGAAAAAAAGGCTACACACACATGGGTTGATTTTAAATTATTATTTATTTGATAAAAATTAATTAAAAAAATATTATTTAATATTTTAAAATAATAAAATAAATTTTCAAATTCATCCTACTAAATTTAAACTTAAAATAAAATAAAAATAAAAATTTTGAATCCCCTATTTAATTTGATTTAATGGAAACTTTTAATGTAGGGTGTTTTTTTTTTTTTTAAGGGTACAGAATCTAAAAAAGAGAATAGGGGGCTGTACATGAAAA
>JBBYHL010459127.1:0-14988 GCA_038381835.1 Adansonia madagascariensis | reverse complement strand
TCAGAAAAAGATAACGAAAAAAATTATCCCTAGAGTAGATATTAAGAGGAATGTATAAACCAATGCTTCTATAAATTTGATCATGGTTTACAATTATAGCTTCCGTACCTATTTATTTGGAATCATCTCCTGAATAAAATAAAGAAAGAACAAGAATCAAAGAAAAGGTAATGATTTAATCAAGATTTTTCCAGCAGCCTATGTCAAATCACAAATAGAAAATAAAGCGAAAAATAACAAAGCAATCTTGCATCTGACTACTTATCTTTTTGTAGTTGGATTTCCTAATGATTATTACGAGAATCCACATTTGCCCATTTAATAGACGAGCATTGATCTATGGAATATGGCAGAACGAAAAGTTTTTCTTCTAAAACCAAAGCACCAGTATCATGTATCCCAATGAAGGGAACATAATTATAATGCCTAATCATGGAAAGAGTGGAGATTAAAACAAGTATCCACGTTTGTCTCATTTGACGGACGAACTTTGTTTCTAAGCAGAATGGTGGAAAAAAAGCTTCTCTTGCCAAACCAAGGCATCAATATCGTGTATCCTAGTAAGGAGAATGCAATTATAATGCTAAATCATGAAAAGCATGGAGATTATTATGACAATCCATATTTGTCACATTTGATGAATGAACTCTTATTCTAAGCAAAATGATAGAAAGAGAAGGTTTTCTTGCTAAGTCGAGGCCCTAGTATCGTGTATTTCAATGAGGAGAACGTGATTATAAAATCAAGAAAAGAGCAAAGATTATTACGAGAATCCACATTTATGTATTTTACTGATGAACTTTGATTCTAAGCAAAATGGTAGAAAAAAAGCTTTTCTTGCCAAACCAAGGCATCAATATCTTGTATCCCAATGAGAAGAATGTAATTATAGTTCCCAATCATGAAAAGAATAGAGATTATTACATGAATTCTTGTTTGTCTCATTTAACGGACGAACATTGATTTTTAAGGAAAATAGAGGAAAGAAAAGTTTTTCTTGCTAAACCAAAGCATCAAATCATCTATCCCAATGAAAAGAACATGATTATAGTGCTCAATCATGAAAAGAATGAAGATATTATGAGAATCCACATTTATCCTGTTTGAAATAGGAACTTTGATTCTAATAAAAATGGTGGAAAGAAAAGCTTTTCTTGCCAAACCAAAGCATCAATATCATGTATCCCAATAAGGAGAATGTGATTATAGTACTCCAAAAAGAACAAAGATTATTAAAAGAATCCAAGTTTGTCTTATTTTATAGATGAACTTTGATTATAAGCAAAATTATGGAAAGAAAAACTATTCTTGTAAAACCAAAGCATTAATATTGTGTATCCTAATGAGAAGAATGTGATTACAGTCCCCAATCATGAAAATAATAGAGATTATTACGAGAATCCATTTTTTTTATTTGGCAGATGAATATTTATTCTAAGGAATATGGCAAAAAAAAGCTTTTCCTCTAAAACTAAAGCATCTATCTTGTGTATCCCAAAGAAGGAAACATTAATTATAGTGCCCAATCATGGAAAGAGTGGAGATTAATAGAAGAATCCATATTTGTCTCATTTGATAGATGAACCTTGTTTCCAAGCAAAATGGTGGCAAATAAGCTTTTCTTGCCAAACCAAAGCATCAATACTATGCATCCTAGTGAGGAGAATATGATTACTGTGCCCAATCATGAAAAATATGGGCTTTATTTCGAGAATCCATATTTGTCTCATTTGACGAATCAACTCTAATTTTACAAAAAATGAAGGAAATAAAAGCTTTTCTTGCCAAACCAACGGATTAATATCTTGTATCCAAATGAGGAGTATGTGACTTTATTACTCAATCACAAAAAGGATGAAGATTATTACAAGAATCTAAGTTTGTCTCATTTGATAGAAGAACTTTGATTCATGCAATTTGGAAAAAAAAACTTTTTTTGCCATAGTATCGTGTATCCCATTGAGGAGAACATGATTATAGTACCTAATCATGAAAGGAATGGAGATTATTACGAGAATCCACATTTGTCTCATTTGATGAAAGAAGTTTGATTCTAAGAAAAATGGTGGAAAAAAAAGCTTTTCTTACCAAACCAAAGCATCAATATCATGTATCTCAATGAGGAGAGCATGACTATAGCACTATACATGAAAGTAATAGAGATTATTATGAAAATCCAAGTTTGTCTCAATTGATGGATGAGCTTTGATTCTATGTGAAATGGAAGAAAGAAAAGCTTTTCTTGCGAAATTAAGTCATCAACATCGTGTATCCTAGTGAAAAGAATGTGATTATTGTGCCCAATCAAGAAAATTATAGAGATTGTTATGAGAGTCAATGCTTGCCTCATTTGAGAGATCAACTTTATTTCAAGCACAATGATGGAAAGAAAAGCTTTCCTTGCCAAACCAAGGCATCAATATTGTGTATCCATTAACAAGAATGTAATTATAGTGCCCAATCGCAAAAAGTATGGAGATTATCATGAGACTCAACGTTTGTCTCATTTGAAGGATGAACATTGATTATAAGCAAAACGACATAAAGAAAACCATTTTTTACCAAATGAAGGTGTCAATATTGTGTATCCCAATGAAAAAAATGTGATTATAATGCTCAATTGTGAAAGGAATAGATATTATTATGAGAATCAACATTTGTCTCATTTGAGGGACCAATTTTATTTCTAGGCAAAATGTTGGCAAGAAAAGCTTTCCTTGCCAAACCAAAGTATCAGTATTATGTATCCCAATAAGAAGAATGTGGTTATAGTGCCCAATTATGAAAGGAATGGAAATTATTACGAGAATTCACGTTTGTCTCCTTTGATGGGTGAACTTTGATTTTAAGAAAAATACTGGAAAGAAAAGCTTTCCTTGCTAAACCAAAGCATCAATATCATGTATCCTAATGAGGAAAATATGCTTATAGTGCTCAATCATGAAAAAAATGATGATTATTTTCAGAATCCACGTTTATCTTAATTAATGAACCAACTTTGTTTCTAAGCAAAATGGTGGAATGAAAAGTTTTTCTTGCTAATCCAAGGCATCAATATCATGTATCCCAGCGAGGAGAACATGCTTTTTGTGCCCAATCATGACAAGTATGGAGATTATTACAAGACTCCATGTTTTCCCATTTGACAGATGAACATTAATTCTATGGAATATGGCAGAAAGAAAAGTTTTTCCTCCAAAACCAAAGCATCGATATTGTGTATCCTAATGAGGGGAACGTAATTATAGTGCCCAATCATGGAAAGAGCAAAGATTAATACAAGAATCCATGTTTGTCTCATTTAATGGATGAACTTTGTTTTTAAGCAAAATGGTGGAAAAAAAAGATTTTCTTACCAAACTAACACATCAACACCGTGTATCCCAATGAGGAAAATGTGACTATAGTGCCCAATCAAGAAAAATGTGGACTTTATTATGAGAATCTATGTTTGTCTTATTTGACTAACGAACTCTGATTCCAAGGACAATAGAGGAAGAAAAGCTTTCTTGCCAAACTAAAGCATTAATACCGTGTATCCTATTAAGATGAACATGATTATAGTGTGCAATCATGAAATAGTGTAGATTATTACGAGAATCCATGTTTATCTTATTTGAAGGGCAAACTTAATTTCTAAGGAAAATAGAGGAGAGAAAAGCTTTTCTTGGCAAACCGAAGCATCAATATCATGAATCCCAATGAGGAGAACATGATTATAGTGCCTAATCACAAAAGAAAAAGTGATTATTTTGAGAGTCCAAGTTTTCTTTATTTGATGAATGAGCATTGATTCCAAGCAAAATAATGGAAAGAAAAGCTTTCCTAGCCAAATCAAAGCATCAATAACATGTATCCTGATGAGATGAACATGATTCCAGTGCCTAATCATGAAAAGTGTGGAGATTATTATAAGAATCCATGTTTGTCTTACTTGACGGACGAACTTTGATTCTTAGGCAAATATGGAAAGAGAAACTTTTCTTGCCAAACAAACGCATCAATATCGTGTATCCCAATGAGAAGAACTTGACTATAGTGCTAAATCATGAAAAGCAAGGAGATTATTACTAGAATCCATATTTATCTCATTTGATGAATGAACTTTTATTTTAAGCAAAACAGTGGAAAGAAAAGCTTTTCTTACCAAACCAAAGCATCAATATCTTGTATCCGAATGAGGAAAACATGACTATAGTGCTCAATCACAAAAAGGATGAAGATTATTGCAAAAATCTAAGTTTGTCTCATTTAACGGATGAACTTTGATTATGTGCAAAATGGTGTAAAGAAAAGCTTTTCTTTCCAAATCAAGGCATCATTATCATGTATCCCAATGAGAAGAATGTGATTTTAGCACCTAAGTATGAAAAGAATGGAGATTATTATGAGAATCTATGCTTGTCTCATTTGATGAAGAACTTTGTTTCTAAGCAAAATGGTGGAAAGAAAAGCTTTTTTTACCAAAACCTAAGCATTAATATTGTGTATGCCAGTAAGGAGAATGTGATTATAGTGCCCAGTCATGAAAAGTATAAGGATTATTACAAGAATCCACATTTGTCTCATTTGACAGATGGAGTCTGATTCTAAGCAAATGGTAGAAGGAAAAGTTCAAGTTTGATTCTGAGAGTCCAAGATTGCCTCATTTGATGGACAAGCATTAATTCTAGGCAAAATGGTGGAAAGAAAAGCTTTTTTAGGCAATCCAAAGCATCAATATCATGTATCCCAATGAGAAAAAAGTGACTATAGTGCCGAATCATGAAAAGTGTAGAGATTAGAATCCATATTTATCTCATTTGACGGACGAACTTTGATTCTAAGCAAAATGGTGAAAAGTAAAGTTTTTCTTGCCAAACCAAGGTATC
Source organism: Adansonia madagascariensis (assembly GCA_038381835.1). Lineage (NCBI taxonomy): Eukaryota > Viridiplantae > Streptophyta > Magnoliopsida > Malvales > Malvaceae > Adansonia > Adansonia madagascariensis. The sequence goes on along the minus strand of JBBYHL010459127.1, from coordinate 10,117 downwards.
AATATCTTGTATCCCAATCAAAAGAATGTGATTATGGTGCCCAGTCATGAAAAAGAATGATGATTATTATGAGAATCCATGTTTGTCTCAATTAATGTTTCAAAGCAAAATAGTGGAATTACAAGCTTTTCTTGCCAAACCAAAGCATCAATATCATGTATCCCACTGAGGAGAATGTGATTATAGTGCCCAATAATGAAAAAAATAGAGATTATTACGAGAATCCACGTTTGTCTTATTTGACGGACCAATTTTGTTTCTTAGCAAAATGATGGAAAGAAAAACTTTTTTTGCCAAACTAAAGCATTAATATCCTATATCTGATTAAGGAGAACATGATTATGGTGCCCAATCATTAAAAGTTTGGAGATTATTAGAGAATCCATGTTTGTCTCAGTTCAAGGATGAATTTTGATTCTAAGTAAAATTACAAAAAGAAAAGCTTTTCATGCTAAACCAAGGCATCAAGATCGTGTATCCCAATGACAAGAATGTGATTATAGTGCCTAATTATGAAAAGGATATAGATTATCAGAAGAATCCATGTTTGTCACATTTGACAAATGAACTTTCATTCTAAGGAAAATAATGGAAAAAAAAGCTTTTCTTGCTAAACCAAAGCATCAATATCATGTATCTTAATAAGAAGAATGTGATTATAGTGCTCAATCATGAAAAGAATGCTGATTATTATGAGAATTCACGTTTGTCTCAATTAACGAACCAATTTTGTTTCTAAGAAAAATGGTAGACTGAAAGCTTTTCTTGCTAAACCAAAGCGTCAATGTCAGGTATCCCATTGAGGAGAATGTAATTATAGTGCCTAATCACTAAAAGTGTGGAGATTATTATAAGGATCCATGTTTGTCTCAGTTTAAGGATAAACTTTGATTCTAAGCAAAATGGCAGAAAGAAAAGCTTTTTTTGCCAAACCAAGGCATCAATATTGTGTATCCCAATGAGAAGAATGTGATTATATTGCCTACTTGTGAAAAGAATAAAGATTATTGTAAGAATCCATGTTTGTCACCTTTCACAGATGAACTTTGATTCAAAGGAAAATGGTGGAAGTAAAAGCTTTTCTTGCCAATCCAAAGTATCAATATTGTGGATACTAATGACAAGAATGTGATTATAGTGCTCAATCATTAAAGGAATGCTGATTAATATGAGAATTCACGTTTGTCTTAATTGACAAACCAACTTTGTTTCTAAGAAAAATGGTGGACTAAAAAGCTTTTCTTGCCAAACCAAAGCTTCAATGTCAGGTATCCCATTGAGGAGAATATAACTATAGTGCCTAATCACTAAAAGTGTGGAGATTATTATAAGGATCCATGGATGTCTCATTTTAAGGATAAACTTTGATTCTAAGCAAAATGGAAGAAAGAAAAGCTTTTTTTGCCAAACCAAGGCATCAATATCGTGTATCCTAATGAGAAGAATGTGATTATAGTGCCTACTTATGAAAAGAATGTAGATTATTATAAGAATCCATGTTTGTCACCTTTCATAGATGAACTTTGATTCTAAGGAAAATGGTGGAAGGAAAAGCTTTTCTTGCCAATCCAAAGTATCAATATCGTGGATCCTAATGACAAGAATGTGATTATAGTGCTCAATGATGAAAAGAATGCTGATTATTATGAGAATTCATGTTTGTCGCAATTGACAAACCAACTTTGTTTCTAAGAAAAATGGTGGACTGAAAAGCTTTTCTTGCCAAACCAAAGCTTCAATAACAAGTATCCCATTGAGGAGAATGTAATTATAGTGCCTAATCACTAAAAGTGTGGAGATTATTATGAGGATCCATGGCTGTCTCAGTTTAAGGATAAACTTTGATTCTAAGCAAAATGGTAGAAAGAAAAGCTTTTTTTTGCCAAACCAAGGCATCAATATTATGTATCCCAATGAGAAAAATGTGATTATAGTGCCTACTTGTGAAAAAAATGTAGATTATTATAAGAATCCATGTTTGTCACCTTTCACAAATGAACTTTGATTCTAAGGAAAATGGTGGAAGGAAAAGCTATTCTTGCCAATCCAACGTATTAATATCGTGGATCCTAATGACAAGAATGTGATTATAGTGCTTAAATAGTGCTTAATCATAAAAAAAGAATGCTAATTATTATGAGAATTCACATTTGTCTCAATGGATGAACCAACTTTCTGTCTAAGAAAAATGGTGGACTGAAAAGTTTTTCTTGCCAAACCAAAGCTTCAATGTCAGGCATCCCATTAAGGAGAATGTAATTATAGTGCCTAATCACTAAAGTGTGAAGATTATTATAAGGATCCATGGTTGTCTTAGTTTAAGGATAAACTTTGATTCTAAGCAAAATGGTAGAAAGAAAAGCTTTTTTTGCCAAACCAAGGCATCAATATCGTGTATCCCAATAAGAAGAATGTGATTATAGTGTCTACTTGTGAAAAAAATGTAGATTATTATAAGAATCGATGTTTATCAACTTTCACAAATGAACTTTGAATCTAAGGAAAACAGTGGAAGGAAAAGCTTTTCTTGCCAATCCAAAGTATCAATATCATGGATCCTAATGACAAGAATGTGATTATAGTGCTCAGTCATGAAAAAAATGATGATTTTTATGAGAATTTACGTTTGTCTCAATGGATGAACCAACTTTCTTTCTCAGCAAAATGGCAGAAAAAAAGCTTTTCTTGCCAAAACAAGCAATCAATATCATGCATCCCAACAAGAAGAATGTTATTATAGTGCCTAATTATGAAAAGATTGTAGATGATTACAAGAATCCATGTTTGTCATATTTGACAAATGAACTTTGACTCTAAGGAAAATGGTGGAAGGAAAAGCTTTTCTTGCCAAATCAAAGCATCAATATCGTGTGTCCCAGTGAAGAGAATATGGTTATTGTGCGTAGTCATGCAAAAGTATGGACATTATTACTAGAATCCATGTTTGTCTCATTTCAAGGATGAAATCTGATTTTAATCAAAATGGCAGAAAGAAAAGCCTTTCCTGCCAAACTAAGGTATCAATATCATGTATCCTAAAGAAAAAAATGTGATTATAGTGGCTAATCATGAAAAGCATGGAGATTATTAAGAGAATCCATGTTTGTCTCATTTGACAGATAAACATTGATTCTAAGCAAAACGATAGAAAGAAAAGCTTATCTTGCCAAACCAAAGCATTAATATCGTGTATCCCAATGAGAAGAATGTGATATAGTACCTAATTGTGAAAAGAATGTATATTATTACAAGAATCCACGTTTGCCATATTTGATAGATGAAATTTGATTCTAAGGAAAATAGTGGAAGGAAAAGCTTTTCTTGCCAAACCAAAGCATCAATATCTTGTATCCCAATGAGAAGAATGTGATTATAGTGCTCAATCATGAAAAGAATGATGATTATTATGAGAATTCACGTTTGTCTCAATTGACAAACTATCTTTGTTTCTAAGAAAAATGGGTGAAAAGCATTTCTTACCAAACCAAAGCTTCAATGTCATGTATCCCATTAAGGAGAACCTAATTATAGTGCCCAATCATGAAAAGTATGGAGGTTATTATGAGAATCCATTTTCGTGTCATTTGAAAGATGAACTTTGATTCCAAGTAAAATGCAGAATGAAATGCTTTTCTTTCCAAACTAAGGTGTTAACATTGTGTATCCCAATGAAAAGAATGTGATTATAGTGCCTAATTATGAAAGGAATAGAGATTATTACAAGAATCCACGTTTGTCTCATTTCATAGATGAACATTCACTCTAAGGAAAATGGTGGAAAGAAAAGCTTTTCTTGCCAAACCAAAGCATCAGTATCATGTATCCCAATAAGAAGAATGTGATTTTAGTGCTCATTCATGAAACAAAATGATGATTATTATGAGAATCCACATTTGTCTCAATTAATGAACTGACTTTATTTCTAAGCAAAATAGTGGAATTAAAAGCTTTTCTTGCTAAACCAAGGCATCAATATTATCTATCCCAATAAGGAGAATGTGATTATAGTGCTCAATGATGAAAAGAATGATGATTATTATGAGAATCCACCTTTTTCTCAATTAATGAGTTAACTTTGTTTCAAAGTAAAATAGTGGAATTACAAGCTTTTCTTGCCAAACCAAAGCATCAATATCATGTATCCCAATGAGGAGAATATGATTACAGTGCCTAATAGTGAAAAAAATAGAGATTATTACGAGAATCCATATTTGTCTCATTTGATGGACCAACTTTGTTTCTTAGCAAAATAATGAAAAGAAAAGCTTTTCTTGCTAAACCAATGCATTAATATCGTGCATCCCATTAAGAAGAACGTGATTATGGTGCCCTATCATTAAAAGTATAGAGATTATTAGAGAATCCATGTTTGTCTCAGTTGAAGGATGAACTTTAATTCTAAGCAAAATGGCAAAAAGAAAAGCTTTTCATGCCAAACCAAGGCATCAAGATCGTGTATCCCAATGAGAAGAATGTGATTATAGTGCCTAATTGTGAAAAGGATATAGATTATCACAAGAATCCATGTTTGTCATATTTGACAAATGAACTTTCATTTAAAAAAAATGGTGGAAGGAAAAGCTTTTCTTTCTAAACCAAAGCATCAATATCATGTATCCTAATGAGAAGAATGTGATTATAGTGCTCAATCATGAAAGAAATGATGATTATTATGAGAATTCACGTTTGTCTCAATTAATGAACCAACCTTATTTCTAAGAAAAATGGTGGACTAAAAAGCTTTTCTTGCCAAACTAAAGCTTCAATGTCATGTATCCCATTGAGGAGAACATAATTATAGTGCCTAATCATGAAAAGCATTAAGACTATTATGAGAATCCACTTTTATCTCATTTGAAGGATGAACTTTGATTCCTAGTAAAATGGTAGAAAAAAAAGCGTTTCTTGCCAAACAAAGGTATCAACATCGTGTATCCTAATGAGAAGAATGTGTTTATTGTGCCTAATTGTGAAAGGAATGGAAATTGTTACGAGAATCCACATTTGTCTCATTTCACGAATAAACTTTTATTCTAAGGAAAATAGTGAAAGGAAAAGCTTTATTTCCAAACCAAAGATCAATATCATATATCCTAATGAGGAGAATGTGATTATAGTGCTCAATCATGAAAAGAATGGTGATTATTATGAGAATTCATGTTTGTCTCAATTGTTGAACGAACTTTGTTTCTAAGAAAAATCCTAGAATGAAAAGCTTTTCTTTCCAAACCAAAGCTTCAATATCTTGTATCCCATTGAGGAGAACATAATTATAGTGCCCAACCATGAAAAGTATGGAGATTGTTATGAGAATCCATTTTTGTCTCATTTGAAAGATGAACTTTGATTCCAAGTAAAATGACAAAAGGAAAAGCCTTTCTTGCTAAACCAAGGCATCAACATCATGTATCCCAAAGAGAAGAATGTGATTATAGTGCCTAATTGTGAAAAGAATGGAGATTATTACAAGAATCCATGATTGTCTCATTTCAGAGATGAACTTTGATTCTAAGAAAAATGGTGGAAAGAAAAGCTTTTCTTGCCAAACACCAAGGCATCAATATCATGTATCCTAATGAGAAGAATGTGATTATAGCACCTAATTGTGATGTAGATTGTTACTAGAATCCATAGTTGTCATATTTGATAGATGAACTTTGATTCTAAGGGAAATGGTGGAAGGAAAAGCTTTTCTTGCCAAACCAAAGCATGAATATCATGTATCCCAATGAGAAGAATGTGATTATAGTGCTCAATCATGAAAGGAATGATGATTATTATGAGAATTCATGTTTGTCTCAATTGACAAACCAACTTTGTCTCTAAGAAAATGCTAGAATGAAGAGCTTTTCTTGCTAAACCAAATGTATCCCCTTAAGGAAAACATAATTATAGTGCCCAATCATGAAAAGTATAGAGATTATTATGAGAATCCATTTTTGTCTTATTTGAAGGATGAACTTTGATTCCTAGTAAAATGATGGAAAAAAAACTTTTCTTGCCAAACCAAGGCATCAACATCATGTATCCTAATAAGAAGAATGTGATTATAGTGCCTAATTGAGAAAGGAATAAAAATTATTATGAGAATCAACGTATGTCTCATTTCATAGATGAACATTGATTATAAGGAAAATGGTGGAAAGAACATATTTTCTTGTCAAACCAAAGCATCAATATCATGTATCCCAACGAACAGAAAATGACTATAGTGCTAAATCATGAAAAGAATGATAATTATTATGAGAATTTATGTTTGTCTCAATTGATGAACCAACATTGTTTCTAAGAAAAATGCTGGAATGAAAAGCTTTTTTTGCTAAACCAAAGCTTCAATGTCATGTATCCCATTGAGGAGAATGTAATTATAGTCCCCAATCAGGAAAAGTATAAAGATTATTATGAGAATCCATTTTTGTCTCATTTGAAGGATAAACTTTGATTCCAAGTAAAATGGCTGAATAAAAAGCTCTTCTTGCCAAACCAAGGCATCAATATTATGTATTCTAAAGAGAAGAATGTGATTATAATGCCTAATTGTGAAAAGAATATAGATTACTACAAGAATCAACGTTTGTCACATTTGACAGATAAACTTTGATTTTAAGGAAAATGGCAAAAAGAAAGGCTTTTCTTGCCAAACCAAAGCATTAATATCGTGTATCCTAATAAGGATAATGTAATTATAGTGCTCAATCATGAAAAGAATGATGATTATTATGAGAATTCATGTTTGTCTCAATGGATGAACTAACTTTGTTTCTAAGAAAAATGATGGAATGAAAAGCTTTTCTTGCCAAGCCAAAGCTTCAATGTCATGTATCCTATTGAGGAGAATGTAATTATAGTGTCCAATCATGAAACGTATAGAGATTATTATGAAATCCATGTTTGTCTCATTTCACGGTCGAACTTTGGTTCTAAGGAAAATGGTGGAAAAAAAAGCTTTTCTTGCCAAACCAAAGGATCAATATCATGTGTGTTAATGAGGAGAATGTGATTATAGTGCTCAATCATGAAAACAATGATGATTATTATGAGAATCCACATTTATGTAAATTAAAGAACAAACTTTGTTTCTAAGTAAAACGATGGAATTAAAAGCTTTTCTTGCCAAACCAAAGCATCAATATCATGTGTCCCAATAAGGAGAATGTGATTATTGTGCCAATTACAAAAAGTATAGACATTATTACTTGAATTCGTGTTTGTCTTATTTGAGGAATGAACTCTGATTTGAAACAAAATGGTAGAAAAAAAACCTTTTTCTGCCAAACAAAGGCATCAATATCATATGTCCTTGTCGCAACGTACCCCGAGGTGGATCCTTGCAGATCTATGGGTGTGTATGAGTTAAAATATTTTCCTAACTTGGAAATGTCTTCTTGACTGAGACTTTTTTTTTACGATGTGATAAGAACGATAATGTATGGATTCTCAACTTGTGGTATAGTGAAAGGGACCATAAGATGAATTGCTCATCTTATTGGTCTCGGATGACCATCATGAAATGGCCAATGCTTGGAGTTGCCACCGATCATTTAGGGATAGGCATGATTGGATGCCTATTAAAACCTATGTTTTGAGTTATGAAACTTAAAACATCGATCCCATGGTCTATGCAGTATAAAGATTCGTCATTGGGTTTAGGAGTTGGTTACACACGATGAGATATGAACCTTTTTGTGACGCTCGAAATCGGTACCTTACTAGCTATGTCTTATCTCGATTTTAATTCTTTCGATCTTAACTCATCATTATTTTGATATAACCCTTTTTAATGCATGAATCTGATAGAAATACAAATCTAGGTTTTAATGACAAAGATTTAATCTCATATATGCCTCGGAGAGATGGGGAATAAAAAGATTTTCAATAAAATGACCTCTGGATTTTACTTTGAAAAATGGAATATTTCACCTTAAGCACTAGAGAGATACCCACGTGGAATATTACCTTCAGTTTTATTTGAAATGATGGGAAAACATGAATGCAAACAATCATCACAAAGAGATCATGTTAGTAAGGCAACAAATGAAGTAAAACAACATGGATCATTCAATGTAATGATAAAGAAAAGGGATGGACTATTGAAATTTATCTCGCAATTAATGTTAATTATTTGGGAATAACCGAATTGTTAATTTTTGATATGCACCTGGGTTTCAAGATTAAACAACGCCTATTTGACATATTCATGGGAGTCCGAGAAAAGAAAAAAAATAATTGTAATTGAAAGACAGGGTTGGAGTATCCCTTCGAAAAGGTGGGGTTGGAGTATCCCCGTGGATGGTAAATAATTTTGACAAAAGGGGATTTTTAAATCTTGACAATATTGAAAAGCGGGGTTGGACTATCCCCCCAGAAGGTCAGGATTAGAGTATCTTCGTGGATGACAAATCATTTTGATAAAGGAAGGTTTTTTTAATCTCCACAATTTTAAAAAATGGGTTTGGAGTATCCCCTCAGAAGGGCGAGGTTGGAATATCCCCAAAAGTGATACGTCTGACACTCTTTAGAGAAGTCGAGTTGGAAAACTTAAGTTAGCAAAACCTTGTAATTTTGGGAATGTGTGAGCGTTTTGACAACTTTTGGCAAAAGAAATTATTGTGAATAAGGATGGTAAAGATGTAAAATGTGTTTATGCCTTGATACAAGCCTATGGGAGGTCAAAGCATGTTCTTGAGTCTGATCAGCGTGATACGGAGACATTCAAATGTCTCGAGATGAAATTCGGGGAAACAACTTAATTTTGACCATAACCAAAAATAGGGGATAGCATCACATTATCTCACTTCCCAAATTTATTTTGAACCAGTTCGAAGGATTTAGAGGGTGGACAAGATACCGCTAGAAAGCTAACTCGACAAGGATCAATCTAAATATTCCCAATATCCCAGTAAGTCACTTTTCATGGGAATAAATTTTCAACTTCGGATTGATTGTGCTGTTGGCAGAGCATATAAGGGATAAGGTGTGTCAAAATTTGAAAAATTAGCTCGGACTCATTTGGTATCAAAAAATTGCAAGCATAACTTTTTGAAAAGGGAATTTCATGAATCTTTTAGGAAAAATATTTGAAAAATTTGGAAAAATCATTTAGTGGGTCTAAATGGCCCAACCAGAATGCACTTTGTTCACTCTAGGGATTCTGGATAGTCTAGGTTTGAAAAATCATAACTCTTTCATCCGGGCTGATCCGAGGATGAACAAGACCTTATTTTAAAGGTATTTTAACAAAATTTCAGAGACAAATATTATAAAATTCGTGAAAATTTTTTTAGGATTTTAAAGTGATTTTTCAATTTACAATAGTTGTGTTGCCAGCAAGGGACAAAGAAAAATAGGGGATATCTTTCTTTTTTTTATGTCTACAGGTCCAAACTCGAGTCATTGATGTTCGAATGTCTATGACTGAAGGTTAAGAGTGGCATGAGCATCATGAACTCATTTGCACAGCCCCAGAGTAGTTTGGGACAATGAAACAACCCGTTGTTCATATCATTCAAGGTTTTGACTCAAAAACAAGGCATGAACATTTTGGGAATGAGTGCAAGGCCATTTTTGTTGGAAAATCAGAAGATTTGAGCTCGTTTAACCAAGATTCCAGATCTAGAAAACTTAATTTTCCCCAAGATTTTTTTATGCTAACTTTAAGGAAAATGTTTAGTTTATACTAGTCCTCATTGGTTGAGGTTAACATGCTAGGCTTAGGGTGTTTTGAAAATCAGTTTTGACAGCCATTAAACATGTATTTTGACAAGAAGAAGACAATAAACATGCAAGGGAATGGCACATAACATGAATGGGGATGCTAACTTTACCAATGGTTTAGATGCATTTTGACAAGAAAATGTTATGGATGCTGAAAATGACAATGATTCATGCGAGCTAATATATAAATGTGCTTGAAATGTGTTAGGCTAATGATTCATACGTGGATTAAGAATAACAAGATGCATGGATATGGCATAAAATGCATGAGCAAGAGATATCAAATTAATGAGGATGAAATAAGGCATTTTGCACATCAAAGGGGTATTAAGGCATCCAAATCTTAAACTACCATAACCAAAAGCCACAATAATGCATGATAATCCTAAAAGGGTGATGGAAA
>JBBYHL010459106.1:0-14990 GCA_038381835.1 Adansonia madagascariensis | reverse complement strand
ATTGCGATTTAAAAAAAACAAAAATTGAAAAGAAAAACAAAAAAGAAAAAAAAACAAAAATTGAAAAAAAAAAAAAAAGCAAGGTGGGAAATCGCCATCTCGCATGGCGATTTCCCAATTGCCTTACCTCCGGCGGCCGGAATTGCATCGAAATTATAATTGAGGTGAATTTAATTGAGAAATCGTCATCTGATACGGCGATTTCTCAATTAAATTAAAAAATTGACCTATTTCGGTAAATAATCTAATTCTGGCCTATTTTAGTAAATAAAAAAAATATATATTATTTACATAAAAAAGCCGAAGATAATGACTAATACCGCTGGAATTTGACAGAATAATAATATTATATTATATATATATTTTAGTTTTGCAAGGATATCGCTTTGCTTTTTTCTTTGTCCAATTAAAATTAAAATAAAAATTAAAATTTTTCCTTGATCTTTGAGGAACCGACGGGACGGCTGGGATTAATCATTTTCTTTGGGCAACTAATAGCGTATAATATATTTGTTCACAACTTAACTATTCTCATCTCATTTTCAATTTTCTTTTTTGAGTTAAAAAGGAAAATTAATTTAAGTATTTTGTTACTCTAGTGTTTTTAGCTTATCTTAAAATTAATTAATATAATATTATATCAAATATTATAGTTGATCATTTTTCGTCATTTATTTATATTAATTAAAACATACTTTTATTAAACTCATCGAATAAATTTTGTACTTTGATGGATCAGATCCAATGATGCTCTGCCACGTTGAGGGGATCATGTTGTTACTGATGGCCCCACTGTTAAATAGTGAGATGGCAACCTGTGATCCGGGCTCATGCTTTTTAAGCCAAGTTTGTCAACTATATATATATATATATAGTCAACTAAATAACAAAAATATCTTATCTATGCATGAACCCATTTTCTATGGTTCCTGTTTTTTTTTATTATTTTTGTAATATATTAGCTTTTGTAATATATTATTTTTAAAAATTAAAAAAAATAAATAATAAATAATAAATAATAATAATGAATAATTATATATTAATGATATTATGAAAAATATTAAAAATGATTTATAACTAAAATAAAATTACAGTTAATATAATAAAATATAATGACATAAAGAGTTTGGAAATATACAATATTATTAATATAATTTTCATAATTAATATATACAGTATCATCAATGTAAATGACGACGATGAATTAGATTTTATATATATATATATATATATATATGTATATAGTGGAACATCCACTATAATACCGTTCACCTTTAGTTTCCTTTTTTCTTTTTGGTAGTGGGCCGCTGGCCGCTGATATGCTTCAAAATTTATTTATTTTTTTATTCTTTGACTTTTAATATATAATATATATATATTTATTATCATCATCGTGTTTGCTTTTAGAATTTAAAATTGTAATTTAGAAAATTTGAAGTAAGAAAAATGATTTCAATGCATAGGCTATGATTTAATTTACTAAAAAGAAAAACCTTATAAATTTAGTGGTGGTGATATTTATAGAAAGATTTTCGTAATAAATGTATTACTACGTATACTAGAATTTTATCGGAATAATGTATTAAATTAAAATAAAAAACCAAAATTTACATGCTTGAGGACTTGTCTTTATTTAAACTTGGTACATGTAAACAGTTATGATTCGCATATTGAAAGTAATCTATATGTAATATAATATTATATTTTCAATCCTTATTAGAATGGAGAATGATCTATTAGTGTAAAATTTATTTGTTTTTTCACTATTTTGTAGCCATTGATTAATATTTATCCAACAGTTAAAAGAAAATAAAAATAGATTAATTAAAATTTTAAATTTGAATGCCATTAGATTTGAATGCTTTTAAATTTGAAATTTTATTGTTTCAATTGGGATTTTTATTGTGATTAATTAAAATTAAGTTACTCCTAATTAATTTTTAACCATACCTAGAGGAATGTTATGTTTTTATGAAACCATTAGTTTTTAATGCTTTTAAAATTTGATTTTATTGAGGGGCTTTCATATAAGAATTTTATTGTGATTAATTTATTTAATGTTTTTTTTTCTTTTTTATGTATGAATAACACTTTATTTTTTCTTAGCTGCGTTAGAAATATATAGCTTTGCTTTTCATCACGTTCTCGTATTTTCATAACGTATTTTGATGTTTAATTTTTTTGGTATCCTTAAGTTACCTTTTCTATAATTTTAATCTTCTTAGTTTTGGAAATGTTTAGCCAAGCAAGTGCCATCTCACTATCCAAAAGAGAACATCTAAGTTAGGATTAAAAGGCTCTAATAATGATTATAAATTTGCACTTGTAAGACCTCTCCCTTCGTTTTCTGTTATTTTATAGTCTTTATTAATTAGTATTGCAGTAATTGGTTTCTAGATTTTCAGTTATTTTTCTTATTCAAAGTCAATTTCAGTGTATGTCTTGTATATAAACACCTTTTCATTATTTAAGTATATCATTAATTTTCTCCGCCGAATTAATTTCATTCTAAGTTTTCTGTCTCGACAATGGGATTAATTGTTTTTGATTGGTTTTCAATTTACTGTGCAATTTTTTGGTTGTTTTGCGTGGTATATGTGGAGATTTTCATTTATAATCGTTTCATTAAAACGTAAGGTTGATTTACAATTTTTTGTTGACTTATCTTTCAATTTTTTTTCTTTGGACTTAAGATATTAAAAACCTTATTTTGAAGGCGAACGAGAAGAATCAGTTATTACTATTAGTTTTGCAGGATTAATTAATTTCAAATGAAAATAAGATGATTTTAAAATTATGCCATGTAAAAAAACTTAAAAAGTTCTATGTGAGTTGTCTTTAACGTACATTTTATTTTTGATTGATTGATTTTTGATCTTGTAGTCTATGGTCATTCGTGACTCTTTTTTTTTTTTTTTGGGTTGTCGTTAATTTCAATGGATAATCTTTTGGATTTAAAAAAAAAAATTTATTTTAGGAAAGTCTCTTACTAAAAAGATAATCTGGAAACCAAAGGGTTATTGACCTTAATGAAATATTACTTTCATTAATTTAAAATAAAATCTGCTGCAATTGATAAGACAATCAGAGGCAGCTGATGTAAAATAGAAGTGAAACAAACGGAGCCATGCCAGTTCCTCTAATAAATTTTTGGTGGTGTCAAATTAAATAAACGCACTTTCAGTTCAGTTTTCTTAGAGCTTTATTTGATTTGATGCTTTCTGTTTTCGTTATTGAAAAGTGGAAGGTAGAGGCAGCCCAGGGTTTGAATTTTAGTGTATTTCTTTTAAGCAGTGCCACTACTTAAATACGCCTTTTTTTGACGTCAGATGCCAAAAATAGTGTCAAACAAAACTTCCTTCAAGTTTGTAAAATGTAAATGCAAGGGGATCCAATTGTCCAGGCTAGAACTAGAAGCAGCTATGGGAAATCCTTTATTTCGAGGTTAACGATGGCTTTTAATTATTTTTGTCCCGTCCTCACTTACACCAAGTTTGGTTCATTAAACAAAATAATTATTTTATAATAATAAAATAAAATAGAATAGAATAGAGAAAAATATTTATTTTATGGTTTGCTACGTAGAATTGAATAGAAAAAAATAATTAAGAGTTTAGTTCAGTTGATTTATGTAATAATTTTTAAAAGATAACGTCTATAGATTTAGAATTTTAATCTTAATATCTATGGCTTTTTTTAACAAAAAATTGAATAGAATAGAAAAGAAATACTTGGTTGGTTAAAATCATGTTAAAAGATATTTAGAAAATAAATATCAATTATAAAAAAAAGAAAATAAATATAAAAGTATTGTTTTACCCTTCAATTAAATAACAATACTTTATTTATAAAATTAAACTCATTTCTAGTCTCTTGTAAAATGTTTCAAATATATTTAAAAATATTACATTAAAAAATAATATTTAAAAATATTTAAGTATATTATATTTTAAAATAATATTGTAATACATGAGAAATACATATAATGTTTTAATATATTATGTTCATAAATAATATTTTAAGAATATATTTTAATAGTTTATATTTAATACCAAATTAAAAATAATATTTTGATACTATATTTTATAATATATTTTAGAATGATAATAAAAATGATACTTTAATATTTTATTTTAATAATATATTCTTATATTGAAATATAATATATTACTGATATTATTTTTAGCAATACATTTAAAATAACATTTTCATTTATTATATTTAATAACTTTTTTATAAATATTGTATTTTAATTTTTTAATTGATATTAATATTTCGTTGCTAAAATAAATTTAAAAATAATAATTTTAATAATATTTCATAATAAATTGAAAATAATTCAATAATAGATTTAAAAATAATTTTAATAATACATTTAAAACAATATTTAAAGCATAATAAAAAACAAGCATGTTTGGGAATACAAAAACTTTGAAAGGGCAAAACGGTGATATAGGTAGTATCTTTATTCCTTGTCATCCAGAATAGCCGTTTCCGAGCCCTCCAAGAAATGGCTATTCGGAAAAAAGGTTGAATAGCTGAATAGACCATTCTATGAAATAGCAATTGGGTGAACAAACGTTTATACTACTGTGCATCAAGGAATGAGGGGTGAAATGAGACCTCCACTTCGCTGATTTCTTATCCATGATGATTTATAATCGTAATTTCTTGACCCAGTGGCTTCTCTTCTTTTTGTTCTTAAAATTAATAGTAATGGTGGCTAATAAGACTTCTCTTCTAGGTTCACCTACCTGTAGTAGATAACTTTATTAAAGAAATCTCCATTATGTGATATCATATATTGTAATTATTTCATGTTGTTTAAGCTTGCGATAATGAATCTGAGAACGTAATACCATTTCAACCTGATTTTTTATTTTTTTTTAAAGTTTGCTACAAGCATGAAGAGAATCATTGTTAATAGTGGCACGTATGTTCAGATTCTGATAAAAGGGAATATTTAATGAGAATGGTATAAATGCGTCAAATTCCACTAAAGCTTTTAAAAGCTTTTCTTGCATTGATTAAAGCAGTTCTGAATTCTGTTACTGCTTCATGTTAATGAGGTTGAGTCCTAATCAAATGCCCAGAACAATTTTCGTGTAAATTAAGCTACGTAAGTCTTTTTCCTTATCACCTAAAGTAAAAAATTCTTGCTGCAAGGACATGGATATGGCTGATGAAATGAATCTTGCTAAGAGTACCTTATTCTCATCGAAGAATATTTGGATAAGCTCAAATGCAGTCTATTTATCTTTCTTGAATAAGACAAGTTTCTCCTTAAGCATCTAAATCATTTGCTTTTAGCTGGCAATATCGTATAAATAATAAATAAAATTTTTATACAAATGTAGTCCCAATTGATTCATCGAGTAGCAATGGTCTGTAAGTCAAGCAATTGCAACCTTTTTTTTCCTTTTAAAAATAATTATCATGTGTTACATTTGTGTTATTTTTTTATGTTATAATTATATTTAAGGTATTATTTTTATATATTTACATAAACTTTGTCATGTTATATATAGATTTTGACACATTCATGCATTCTTGTTGTGTTAGTGTTATTGTTCGTGCTGTATTATATTTTAATTAAGTTTAATTTTATTGTTTCTCTTAAAATGTTAATTAAGAACATGGAGAACAGCACATCATGGATTACTAGCCTGTGTTAGCAGCCTTACTTACAAAAGCAAGTGTCCTTAAACTGCATTTGGTTTTTAAACTTCTGCTACAAGACCAAGTATTATTTTTACAATGAATTTTCTACTATTTTTGTTGTGAAGTCCTTCTTTGACCTTCTAATACCTTTTATGTGTTTAAGGGTTGCCCCCATCCCCCAAACCAGGAGAAAATTCGAGTTGCTCTTATTGTTCAGAAAGCGGCTTTGCAGTTTATTGATGGTATGTTATGCAGTTTTGTAGTTCTAACAAAGCTTATCTGATAGCATTGCAAGTGTTATTACTGCTCTCCTGGATTACTCAACTGAGCTGGTTATCTTATTTAGCTGCTGGTCCACTTGATTACAAGCTTAGCAATGAGGCTAGGGAAGCAAAGTTTGGAATTGAACCAGATGAACTTGCTTCTATTGTTCATGGCCATGATATTAAGCGCTTAAAGTTGCATGGTGGAGTTGAAGGGATTGCTGAGAAAGTCAATACCTCCCTTGATGAAGGTGTCCGCTCAGACGACATATCTACTAGGCAAAAGGTCTATGGCCTCAATCATTTCACAGAGAAAGCTCCAAGGACTTTTTGGATATTTGTCTGGGATGCACTCCAAGACTTGACCTTGATTATCCTGATGATTTGTGCTGTGATATCTATAGGTGTAGGACTTGCCACGGAGGGTTGGCCAAAGGGCATGTATGATGGAGCCGGAATTCTGCTTAGTGTAATCCTAGTAGTATTAGTTACTGGTATTAGTGACTACAGGCAATCCTTGCAGTTCAGAGATCTTGACAGGGAGAAAAAAAAGATTTCTGTTCAATTTACAAGAGAGGGGCGTAGGCAGCAAGTTTCTATTTAATGACTTGGTTATTGGGGATGTTGTTCATTTAGGTATTGGGGAACAAGTTCCAGCTGATGGGCTGTTCATATCAGGATACTGCTTGCAGATCGACGAGTCAAGTTTGTCAGGGGAGATTGACCCAGTGGACATATATGAACAAAATCCTTTTCTTCTTTCAGGAACCAAGGTTAGAGATGGGTCAGCAAAAATGCTGGTTACAGCAGTTGGTATGAGGACTGAATGGGGGAAGTTGATGGAAACTCTGAATAAGGAGGTAGAAGATGAGACCCCACTTCAGGTGAAATTGAATGGTGTTGCTACAATTATTGGTAAAATTTGCTTGACTTTTGCTGTGCTCACATTTGTGGTTTTAACAATGAGGTATCTCATTGAGAAAGCACTTCGAAATAAGTTCACAAATTGGTCTTCAACTGATGCATTGATGCTTCTAAACTACTTTGCTATTGCAGTAACTATAGTAGTTGTTGCTGTTCGCGAAGGGCTACCATTGGCAGTGACACTGAGCCTTGCCTTTGGAATGAAAAAATTAATGGATGAAAGGGCATTGGTAAGGCATCTATCTGCATGCGAGACAATGGGTTCTGCAAGTTGCATCTGTGCTGATAAGACGGGGACAATTACCGCAAACCATATGGTGGTTAATAAGGTATGGATATGTGAGAAAATTAAAGACATTAGTGGCAATGAGAGCAAAAACCTTGATGAGCTGGAGATATCTGAAAAAGTTTTCAGCAACCTTCTGCGTGCTATATTTCTAAATACTAGTGCTGAAGTGGTGAAGGATGCACAGGGAAAGAACTCCCTTTTGGTAACACCAACTGAAACTGCACTGTTGGAATTTGGGCTTCTTTTGGGCGGTGATCATGATGACCAACGAAGACAGATTAAGATACTCAAGGTTGAGCCTTTCAATTCAGACAGGAAGAAGATGTCTGTATTGGCGGCATTTCCTGAAGGTGGGATTCAAGCTTTTTGTAAAGGTGCACCGGAAATTGTATTACGTATGTGTGACAAGGTTGCTGATTACAGTGGAGAACCAGTTCTTTTATCTGGAGAACGAGTAAGAAATATCACGGATGTGATAAATGGCTTTACCTCAGGAGCTCTAAGGACGCTATGCCTGGCTGTTAAAGATGTAGATGAAACTCATCCTGAGAATAGCATACCTGACAGTGGCTACACCTTGATAGCTGTTGTTGGTATCAAGGATCCCGTGCGTCCTGGAGTCAAGGAAGCAGTTCAAACCTGTTTAGCTGCAGGAATTACTGTTCGTATGGTCACTGGTGATAATATTAATACAGCAAAAGCGATAGCTAAAGAATGTGGCATACTAACAGCTGATGAGAATGCCATAGAAGGACCAGAATTTAGTAACAAGTCTCCTAATGAGATGAGGGACATTATACCAAATATTCAGGTTATGAATGACCATATAAAAACTTTGAACATTCTATTTATGCTTTGGGAGGTTTAAATTTTCTTGAACGTTGTTATGGATTTCAGGTAATGGCACGGTCTAGGCCTTCAGATAAGCTCAATTTAGTAACCCATTTGAGAAATATGTTTGGAGACGTTGTTGCAGTGACTGGTGATGGGACCAACGATGCTCCAGCTTTGCGACAGTCAGACATCGGACTTGCTATGGGGATAGTAGGAACAGAGGTTTGTGTGAATACGCAGTTTTGTTTAACGATGATGATGCTAACAAGCTTGAACATGTTTATGTTCTCGTCTGCTCACGTCTTCTCATTCTGTTTGCCATCCTATGTGGTGTTCTTAATTTATTGTTTATTATCTTAATGTTTTCGTTGGAAATCACCTCTCTCTCTCTAGGAACATCTTTGTTTTCTTATTCTTGTATTTGATTTACATCAGGACCTGAAAAACTGGATTATTCTATGAAATATAAACTACTATACAGGATTTCTATTTCGTTTCTATATTCATGTTAACAACCCCTATTATCCCAATTTTCTTGATTTTCCTCAATTAGTTTATCCGTTAGGAAAGGAAAAAAACAAGGATCTTTTTTTTTTTTTTTTTCTTTCCTTCAGTGGTAGGAATTGTGAATTTTATCGGCTTTTTGATCAAGGTGCTTAATATCTTGATTCCAACTCCTACTTTCTAAAGGATACTTGGGGTGATTTTTCGAGCTTTAGAGTTTTCTTCTTTCCTCTTTTCAATTAGATACTTCCCCCCTTTTTTCGGAAGAATTATCTGCATAATTTTGTAAGCGATTCTTATTATCCAAGGAAATTTTTGGAATGATCGCTTGCCGCTTCTTATGATTTATTTAGGTAACATTTAAATTCATTCTCTTGGCTTCTTTGTTCCGAGCATGCTTATGTTTTGATTAGGTGATTCCACAACATTTTTTTTTTCTACTCGACATGCTTATCGATATATGGTCGTCTTTTGGAAGAAAGACCTGTATAATATATATATATATATACACTATATGGTCCATTTTCTATGTACAGATCTTTGGATAATTGCGGCTTGTGAGGAGTTTTGTTGGATTAGTTTAAACTCATTTTCTTAATTTCTTTGTTCTTGACGTCCTTTCCTTTATCAAGCTATACAATATGAGAATCGATAATGGTCAGCAAATAACTTTTCTTTATGCAAATAAATGCAATCAAGTTTCTTTTTTTTTTTTTTTGTAGATTACCTGAAATAATTAGGCATTGTCAGCATAATCACTTTACAAATGCATCTGGTTGTTGAGTTCATTCAGAATGGATTGATTTTTAGAGGCTATTAACTGGTCTATCTCTTTCCTGTTAATGAAAATATCTGCCATCAGACTGACATTTTTGTGGTTTGGGCTAACCTTGTTGCTACATCAAGCTTGTTCACATTCTTTCTCATTCTGTTCCAACTTTCATGTTGTTAATACCTTGATTGTACAGGTTGCCAAAGAAAATGCTGATGTCATCATAATGGACGATAATTTTGCTACTATTGTGAATGTAGCCAAATGGGGACGTGCAGTATACATCAACATCCAAAAGTTTGTGCAGTTTCAGTTAACAGTTAATGTTGTTGCTCTTGTAATTAATTTTGTTTCTGCATGCATCTCAGGTAAGTTATTCTTTGAATCTAGCTTTTGTCTGCCATGTTTTCTAATTGTAATGATCAGAAATCATCATCTGTCTTGTGCACAACTTTCAGGATCTGCCCCCCTCACAGCTGTACAATTGCTTTGGGTTAATATGATCATGGACACTCTCGGGGCATTGGCACTAGCTATAGAACCTCCTAATGATACCTTAATGAAAAGGCCCCCAATTCCAAGGGGTGCAAGTTTTATTACCAGAGCAATGTGGAGAAATATCATTGGTCAGAGTGTATATCAACTAATTGTCCTTGGTGTTCTCAATTTTGATGGGAATTAGCTTCTACGGCTTACAGGTTCAGATGCTACCAGTGTTATGAGTACTGTGTTATTCAATTCATTTGTGTTTTGCCAGGTATGATTTTCAGATTTAACCAACTCTTGCTACTATAACTTTCTTCTTTGGCAATCTTTTTATGCATATGTTCAGAAGGATCCATTGTGGCATATAATCTCTCGTAATTAATTAGGCAGGACAATCATTATTTGATCATGCCATCCTGTAACAGTTCCAAGATATCTCTATTTAGAAGTGTACTAATGTTTAGGAGCTTAGGTCTATAAATGAGCTTCTGATGATTATTACTAAGAATTTGTTGGAAGAGTTTTATATAAGATTGTTTCACCACCCAACGTAACATGGAAATAAATCGCAGATTCAAATTTTTAGGTCAATAAATCATGATAAATTTCTCAGAGAAAATTATACGGACCATCTGGTTAGTTAAGGTACCGGTCAATTTGACCAGCAGTTGAAACGAAATTGTAAATCAAATGAGGCTGGTCTGGAAAGCTTAAAATCAGAACCAAAAAGAAAAGAAAACAGAACAGAACAAGAGAAGATAGAGTTCTGAAAATATCAAGTATTTCTTAATATTCATAATGTTCAAAAGTTTGCATCATGTGTTAAAGGTAGCAAACATCAACCACTTCTAGTAAATTCAGGTTCCTAACACCATCTTGATTACATCAAAATAACGCAAATCATCCAACAAACAAATTCAGTGTACAATAAGTTCACAAAATCAAAAGAAATAAAGCAATCATCCTAAAATATCTGAGCTAGCAACATTGTCAGCCAATGTCATCAACACTCCTCTTTGACTGCTTCATTGCTAACACCAATTAGCATCCTTAAGCTTTCAAATCTGGTCTTAGCAAGAGGCTTGGTTAAAATATCAGCCAACTGATTTTCATAACTGCAATGAACCAGTGTTACTTCATTATTTTGTTGCACTTCTTTCACAAAATGAAATTTAATCTTGAAGCGCTTGGCTTTTCCATTAAAGATTGGCTTCTTTGCAACTGCAACAGCATCTGTTGCTTCGTCTGGAGCCAGATTCAAATCTGCCAGTAGACGCCTCAACCAAATAGCTTGGTTTACTCCAGTAGTAGCTGCAACGTATTCTGCCTCTGCAGTGGACTGAGCTACCATGTCTTGTTTACTATAATGTTCTTTTCATATCATCAACAGAACCAGCCCAATCACTATCCGAGAATCTAGTTAATTTCAGCCTCTCTGCTTTCCTAAACCATACACAAAAATTAATGGTACGCTTGACATATCTAAGTACCCTCTTTGTTATCTTAAAATGCTTGGCGCTGCAACAATGCATGAACTTGGACAACAAACTCATAGCTAACGTGATATCAGGTTTGGTTGCTGTTAGATAAAGTAAATAGCCCACTGAACCTCTGTATGTTGCTTCACTGAACCTTTCTAATCCATCCACTTGCTGAGTTTTTCACCCTGAGGTATAGGTGTATTTGCTTGTTTATAATTTTCCGCCGAGAACTTCTTCAACACAATCTGAGAGTACCCTTTTTGACTCACAACTATGCCAAACCGAGACTGACAAATTTCCATTCCCAAAACATCAGTCATTTCGAACATTGCTTCCATTTGTCTTTTGAAATCATGAACTAGGCCTTCATTGCTACCTGTAATTAGCAAATACAAATAGTGGCACAATCAACTAGCCTCCCTCTTTATTTTTTTCTTACATAGAGTGTTGGTTCACTAACAGTCTTGTTGAATCCACAATCCATTAGATTTTTATCAGTTTTTTCATACCAAGTCCTTGGTGCTTGCTTTAATCCATATAAAGCCTTTTTAAGCTTGTAAACTTTAGACTCATTCCTGTCGACATGAAGCCTTCAAGTTGCTTAACAAAGACTTCCTCCTTTAGATGGCCATTTAGAAAAGCTGATTTGACATCCAGTTAATGAATTTTTCACTAATGTTGAGTAGCTGAGGCTATCAGTAGCTTGATTGTGTCTAGCCTTACTACAAGTGCAAAAGTATAAAAAAATTTCACTCCCAATTGCTGTGCATATCCCTTCACTATCAATATGGCTTTCAGTTTATTCACAGAATCATCAGCATTAGTCTTGGTTCTGAATGCCCACTTAACTCCTATGACCTTCTTGTGCCTTGGCTTATCAACTAGCTCCCAAGTTTGATTCTTATGAATCATGGACATTTCAGCTTGCATAGCTTTTTTCTTACCATCTATCTCGAGAGCTTCTTCAAAGTTGTCGGGTTCCATTACAGTAATGTTGCACATTTCATACATGTCTGAGAGTGATCAGGTCTTTCTCACATAGTAATCTTCATCTGAGTTTTGACTGGCAACATCTGCATCCTGTTCTTGTGGAAGAACATTGTTAGTAGCTTTAATATCAACAGATTCAGTCTGAGACTTCTCTTAGTTCCATGCAACACCCTCATCAAACTTCAAATCTTTTCTAATAATAATCTTCTCAGTTGAAGGAATAAAGATTCTATACCCTTTTGTTTTAGAACCATAGGCAACAAAGATTCCAACTTGAGACTTCTTTTCAAGCTTATGTCTTTTAGCGTTTGGTATATTTGAATAACAGATACAACCAAAAACTATTAAATGCAATATAGAGGGTTTGAATCCAAACCAACTTGCAAAAGGAGTTTTAAAGTCTAGGGCTTTGATTGGAAGCCTATTCTGCAAATCCATTGTAGTGTTAATTGCTTCTACCTAAAATTTCTTAGGAAGACTTCTCTCAAACAATAAACACCTTTCTATTTTCATGATAGTCCTATTCTTCCTCTCACTCACCCTATTATGTTGTGGACTATATGTGACAGTAAACTGGTGCTCAATGCCTACTGTTCAAATTTGTCTTAAGTGTATTCTGTCCTATTGTCTGATTTAATTACTTTAATCTTGCACTCTAGCTAGATTCTCAACAAGTGCTTTGAATCTCCAAAATACCAAACCAACCTCTCTACTTTAAGAAATAAAACCAACACATTCTAGTGCAATCATCAGTGAACAAGATAAAATATCTACTCTCATTCAGAGATAGTGTTTTCATGGGTCCGCACATATCAATGTGTAACAACTAAAGTTTCTGAGTTGCTCTCCAAGCCTTATTTACTAGAAAAGGCAACCTACTTTGCTTTCCCAGTTGACACACCTCACTATGTTCATGAATTTTCAATAGATTCAGAACAAGGTCACTCTTATGCAAGTGACTTAATGTGTGATAACTGATTTGTCCTAGTCTCTTATGTCATAGGACAGTTTTGTCAACAATAATAGCATGTGCATCATAAGTTAATAGATCCTAATTCAAAACAAAACATTTATCAACTATATCAACAAACATGAGCTCACAGCCATTTAGATCATAAATCATGCAAGCTTTATCTATGAAAAGTATTGAATGGTTCTTTTTTAACAATCAGCCAACACCAAGTAAATTCTAATCAATCTCAGGCACATATAGTACATTAGTTATGACATTAGAACTTGATGGAGTGTCCACTATCATGTATCTTTTTCCTTTTGCCTTAACACAACTCCCGTTGCCAATTCTAATATTTAAGCTACAAGAATTGGCTAGCCTCTTGAACATGGATTTCTTTAAAGACCATTTACTTTGTACAACCACTATCAATCAACCAGTTTATCTTGGGTCTACTGTTGATTGCAAAACAGGATGCTACAAACATCTGCTTCTCCTGTTGTGGATTTTCATCTGCAGTTTGAGCTTGAGTACTTTGCTGCTATTGCCCCTTGTTCATGCAAACCTTTTCTGTATGCACCTCTGCTAGCAAGAGCCGCATTCGATGTTTGGTCTAAACCAGCAATATTTCTCCGAATAAGTTATCTTTTGATAGTGTGTACAGGGTGGATGTTTCTTCTTTCCACCATCTTTTACATTGTCTATGTCTCTCTTTTCTTTATTTTTTTTTGTCATCAAAAGTCTTCTTTCCTTACTGTGGGAACTTCTTACCTTTTCCTTGCTCCGTGCCTAAAATGCATTTTCAGTTTGTTCTTCCTGCCTATTTGCCTTTTTTTTTTTTTTGCTCTTGAGCATTAAAAGCATTAATCAATTCTGTCTAGGATATGCTGGATATATCTCTTGAATCTTCAAGAGAAGAAATCCTGGACTCATACTTCTTAGGATCAGTTGTGATAACCTTATCCACTATCCTTTTTTCGCTACACTCATCCTTAAGAAACCTTATGCTAGTCACAACAGCATTGGTTCTGTCAGCATATTGCTTGATAGTTTAATTTTCTTTCATCTTCAAATTTTCAAAGTCTCTCCTCAAATTTATCAGATGTTGTTATCTGGTTTTATCAAATCCTTGAAACTCCTCCTTCAATTTATCGCAAGCATGTTTTAGAGTTTCACAAGCCATAATTTTAGTGAAGATCTCATCAAAAACACTATTTTGCAAGCAGGAAATAACATTGTACCTTTTGCATGTTCTTCACTATATTACTTTATTTGAGCTGTGATGGGATTGGCTCCAAGGGTAGAAGGTTTCGGCCAGTTTTAGTCACTTCCCACAAGTCATGTGCTTGTAGGTAAGTCTTCATTTTCACTACCCAAATATGGTTTTCACTAGCAAAGACTGGTGGTGATGGTGGATAGAAGCTGCTTGAAGACATGAAGACAGTGGCTTGGTTCAAAGCTGTGTGCAAGGCTGTAACATCTTTGATTTTTCCACAAAACACACCAACAGGATGTCAACAAGAACACGGGCCTTCAAAAAATTGAGCTCTGAGACTAATTGTAAATCAAATGAAGCTAGTTGATAAGTGCTTAATTTTATATAAATTATTTTTCTATTTTAATCTTCTATAGTTATTTTTTTATGATTATCATAAGTATTTATTTTTCTTTTTTATTTTACAGGATTTACTTGGATAAAAAATACAAAAGAAGCAAAAATTGGCTTTGATCACACTAGGAGAAGTTGGAAGATGAAATTTTACTTGGGTTAAGAGTTTGAAAGCTGAAGTAATTATCTTTGAAGATTATATTTTATCTCTTGGATAAATGAAGA
>JBBYHL010459095.1:0-14991 GCA_038381835.1 Adansonia madagascariensis | reverse complement strand
CAGGCAGTGCATTTTTAGATGACTTTATTATTTTTTATTTATTTTTTAATGTAAATTTGCTGATTGTTGAATGATCATATTGCTATCCTTTCATGTTTTGGCGATCACAGGAATGGTTTGGCAACCTTTTTGGTTTGTGGTACAATGAAGTATTTTCGTTGATCACCAAAATAGTACAACATTGATTAAAGATGTTATTGTATCAGACATGATTGATGTCTTTTAAGCGTTTCTTCTGTAATTGAGTCTTTGGTGGTAATCTATGCGACTTGGAGTTACGTTATTGGACGTTTGTAGCCAGAAGGGTGACTAGGCATCGCATGCTTGAAATTTTATAAGTGACAAAGGGTCACTTAGCGTTGTCTTGGTGGTGAACTATATGACTCGGGGTCACATTGTTGGCCCGTGATGGCCAATTTGGTGATTAGGCATCGCGTGCTGAGATTTTATGAGTGACAGTGGGTCACTTGGCATTACCTTGGTGGCGAGTTTGTGTGACTCGGAGTCACTTTGTCGAGCCGTGGTGGCTAGTTGGGCAACTAGGCATCACATGCTGAGATTTTATGAGCGACGTAGGGTTGCTTAGTGTGGATCTGGTGGTGAGCTAGTGTGTGGTTGGCCTGTTTGGGTGTTTTCGGAGTGCCGAAGACCAAGGCAATCAAGCCTCTTATTAGTCCATGATCCTTGGTTGCTATTTCGCTCTCTATCCCATTTCTCGGTTTATCAATTTGCGATTTTGATTGCCTCAGCATCAGCATATTTCTGTGCCTTTTCATAAAGTTGGTATAGCTTTGTGGGCTGTGTGTCAGTTTGGCCGTATTTCAAGTATTTATGGCGGACGCCTGCCATAAAGGCTTGGATAGCCCATTCATCATTGAGGTCTTGTGCTTCCAGGGTGGCAGAGTTAAAGTGCTTGACATAGTCTCAAATGGTTTCTTCAGGATTTTGTTTAATCACTATTAAGCTAGTGCAGGTTCTGACAGCTGTCTTACAGCCGCTGAAATTAGCAGGAAGTGCCTGCCTAATTGGTCAAAGTTGGTGATGAAACCTGGGCTCAAAGAATACCACCATGTGCATGCCAAGCCTCAGAGTGTTGTTGGAAATATACGACACTGTATGGCTTCTGGGATGTCGTGTAGGCTGTAAAACGTATGAAAATGATTTAAGCGGTCGGCTGGGTCAGTCTTGCTATCATATGTGTCAGGGGAAAGCTTAACTTTCCAAGGGACAGCTACTTGATGGATGACGGGTTACAGGGGATTGTGCTCATCAGCGAGCCATTCCCAATTGGTCTTCCGGTGTGCTCGGAGTTTTTTGATTTCTTGTTTGAGGGCAGCTATCTGTTGAGCAAGGTCTAAGGGCAGGGATGGTGTTCGATGGTCGCCAATGTGGCAGGAGGTCCCTGGTGGCATGTGTCGTCGAGCTGGTGTAGAACTTTCCTCTACCATTAGGCGAGTTGTATGGTTTGGTGCAATAGGCCGATCTTGTGGTCTTGGGTTTGGGATGTTTTCAATGTGTTGTATCTGGCGATCAGTAGGTTATGAGTTTTGGCAGTTGGTTTGGGAATTGACAAGTTGTACTAGTTGAAGCTGTGATTGTTGGATGGCAGCCAACTGACTGGCGATGGCTTGGAATTGGGCTTGGTAGTGAGCGTGATAGTTAACTTGGCCTGGTGGCAACAGTATGGTTGGTGACGTCATCGCATGGATTTGTGGTGGTATAGGTGTGTTGAGATGAGTAATTGGGGGCGCTGGGGCATCCAAGGGTATGTGAAAGGTGTTTATGACTTCCGGTGATGGTGAAAGGTTTTGTGGAACAGCGTTAGCATGTTGGTTAGCCATGGTTTTTTGCTCTTTTCCCACAGACGGCACCAATTGTTGAGGTCGAGTATGGTCCTGCAACATAACGAAGGTCAGAAGGGTGCCGAAGTTGGTACCCTGGGGGCCCTCTCCGATGGTTAAGTTAGTATGCTGGTGTTTAGAGATATAGCAATGGAGATTCAGAAATAGGAAAGGGTCCTTTACCTTTGGGTTTGCTCACTCTTTTATAAGTGTTGTCTGAAGACATAGTGTCAGGTTATTTGATAGTGATGTGACTAGCGCTGAGCTAGTTGTCAGGCTATGGTGCCCTGAGGTTAGCTCTGTCAGTCTGCCGCTATTCGAGAAGTGTCAGTCTTGAAGTCATACTGCTTCGAGAGGTCATATTGTTGTCTGCTGTTGTTTTGGCGGTCGCCTAGTTACACGATCACCCAAACGGTGAAAGCTGACTAGTAGCCATTTGATCGCCCAAATGCTAAAAGTTGACTGGTAGCCATTTTTGGCGATGACAAGCCTAAAATGACTCAATCCAAACCCGCTCGAACTCGCCCAATTGCTATCTCTAGTTTAGACAAGTATTAGGCTTTTAAAAATCTGAGAAGCAAGACGGACAGACGGACAGACAATTATTGGATCAATTATTTATTTGTTTTGGGTAGACCTCTTTTTGAGCTGCACTGTCGAGCAGGTTTATTTTGAAGTTGGTTAAATTTGAGTATTAATTTTTTGAGTTGGATCAGTTTAGTTTGAATAACTATTAATGAGTACAAAGTATTTTTTTAATATTTTGTTTTTCAACAATAATTCAACTTCACAGACCATAGTAAATTTGATCTTAAATAATAAATTAAAAAAAATTGAATAGAAACCTGGCCTGACCATAAACACAGGATCCGTCCATAAGATTATTTATGCACTGAAGAAGATTTACCAAGATTGTATATGATCAGCTTAGCAACGAAAATATAAAAAAAGGGAGGACCCAACAGCCACCTAATTAATTGCTTTGCTTGAATGGAACATGCTAATATTTGAATTGAAGCCAATATTTTTAAGCATTTTCCTAAATCCCCTGAACGTATTAGGACTAATTTGTTAGTCATATTAATTAACTAGGTAATAGTAGTAGAAGCTACAGCATGCTATGTGGGAATCAGAGCAGAAATCCATAGCACCAGTCAAGTCGAGTTGATGGATTACAATTCAATTTGATCCTCCCGCCACCCAGTCTCTCTGCTGTGCATGGCAAGGGACCACTAGTCTCTCTTCCATACGCAGCTAAAATGCCAACAGTGGAAACATATGCAATCTAAGGTAATACCGATTGGAAAACTGATTTTGTAAAATATGATTAAAAGTACCTATGAGGTCAAATTAAATGTGGTATCCACTAATATTTGTTGTTAAATTTTTTTTTTTTTTTGGATTTTGTACTCCAACATGAGTACTTTAACTTGGAATATTAACATGTTTAAAACCAATCATTGATAAATAAGAAATTGATATCAAAGATATGGATGGTAAAATGACAAACCCAAAAATTGTCATATATTTGATAGTTTGTCTTGTGTTTTGATTGTGTGCTCGTGGACTCAATTTTGGTTAAATAGAATATATTATGTTGATTAGTCCCTGTCTAATCAAAATAATTTCTATCCCTAAATGTCTTAGTACATGAACCAGTACATTAATTATGGTGTGATATGCATAAATGTTATTATGAACAATTATGAACTTTGAATATTCATGAACTATGAATTTACAAGAATGGTATTAAGTATATTCTTGAATTATATACGTTCATGAATTCTAACATTCATCATAATTAATAAACATTCATGTATTTTGGATAAATATTTTTAGGCCTCTTAAGTCCCATATAGGCATTTCTAAGGAATTGGATGATTATCTAATTCATTCAGAAATTCTTAAAGTTATTTCTTTTCTTAGTAGTTTTGGATTTTTAAGGCTTTTATTCTATTATTTTGTCTATTCTAAAGCTTAAGAATTTGTCTTTATGAAGAGAAAATTATGTAAAATTCCATCGTTCATGGACCATGAAGTAGTACAACTTATACAAGTAGCGTTGTTGAAATCCTAAGAGACAGTTACATTATATCTATTTGCACTAAGTGACAGGTAATTTTGCCTTAAGGACTAAGAGTTTAATTCTTGGCAACAATGATAACTACTTTATTCTTCAAATTGTTTTCTATAATAAATTTTTATAGAAAAATTTTACTAATATATAAAATATTTCCAACAATCTTAAGGAGAAATTTGTCCTTTTATTTTGTTCATTTATTTTCTTTATTGGGTTACTTACCTATCATAAACAATATTTATTTATTTATAAATATTGGTGCTTTGTTTTCTTTGTTTTATAATCATGCATAAAATCAATAATTTAAATATTATAATATAATGTTTGATTGATATTTTATGCATGTTCATGTCAATAATCGAATCAATTATTTTAATGGTGCTAGTGTTATCTAAATTGTATTAAGCCAATATCTTAATTTATTATCATATTAATGTTCAATTTTAATTATCTTATAATCAATATATATTTTATATTATTGGTTTTAGATGACATAGCATCTTATTCTCAAACTTTTAAAAGAAGTTATGGCTAAGACTTCTTTGGAAAAAAGGATTCCACCATTACCCCTACTAGTGCATTTTGAGAAACCTAAAAAGTTAAATGGATCAAACTTTAAAAGGTAGCTATGAAAAAAGTTATTTTATCTAATCATCATGAACTTGGCTATGTTCAGGAGCACATCAAAACTTATGAGAGAGACAATTTTAATTGCCAATTATATATTTAATAAAGCACCTCACAAAAAGTTCTATATGAATTATGGAATGGAAGGAAACCTTCCTTTTAATACCTCAAAGTGTAGGGATGTCTTGCTAATGTAACAATACTAGATCCCAAAAAGGTTAAGACAAGACTTAAAACTATGGATTGAGTTAACATCAGTTGTAGACAACCTATTTTTTTTTAGCCAACATTTAAGCATCAGAGGTCATCATTTGGGATGCCTTCAAAGTTATTCGGATGAGCATAGATTTGTTCTCTATCATTCCTGGCTTAAGTAAAAGGTTCAGATAGTCTATAGTGCATAAATTTTATATTTTTGCATGAATGTATCGACACATAGATTTTATGTATCGATATAAGCCCTCCACCATATCAAAATTTAAAATTTCACATGTTGTATCATACAAGTAGGGGTTATATTGATATGTTTGCTTAATGTATCGATACATTGGTCAAATGTATTGATACAAGGCTTAGCATAGCTAAAATTTGATTTTTGGACAAAATGCATCAATACATAAGTAATTGTATCAATACATTTTGGAAATATATTATACAATATTCATTATATCGATAAATTATGGGTTTTTGCCCAGATGTGTCGATACAATATGCAATACATCCAGCAAAATAGCCTAATTTAAGCTATTTTTTAGCCTTTGCATCATTGATCTAAGAACTTGATTTGGCCACATTTTTGGCACAAAAAAAAAATTAAAATTCATACCAGGTCTTGTCATTGGACTTGATTGATTTTTGAGGCCCAAAATAAATTGGAAATGGGACATGTTAATGAAATACATAGCTTGTTAGGGAGCAAGATTGGACTTTCCTATTTGCAAGCTAAATGAAGCAGTTTGCTTTACCACCTTGGCTGCCAAACCAATGAGAACAAAGGCAGCTGAGCATAGTATCTAGAGTTGCCCTATGGTATAGTGGGAAAACTCAAAAGTGTCTTTATTTTGGCTTTTTAACATTGGCAAAGACTGACCACACTTTTCTCAAGAAATAATCCTTCCTTTTTATGGCTCTTCTAATAGCTTTCTAAAACTTCTTCAAAACCTTTATTTCCTACTTCTTTTCACCACCAAACTCCTCTCCATCCATATTATCACTTCAAAGCTCATTTTTGTCCTTTTTCCTTACTTATCTATAGCAAAAAAAAAGAAAGAAAAGTGAGCCAAAAACCAAAAACATAAAAAAAAACTCCTAAGAAAATAAAAATTACAACTTTGAAAGGAAAAAAAAAAGAGGTTTTGCAAGCTTTATTGCTACATTTTCTACACTTTTCTCTTAATTTCTTTGCATGTACACGCAATGCCACCTTAGCTAACCAGTCCTCATGAAACCATGACCTTCTTAGGAAAACATGCATCTTTGAATTGGTTTTGATAATATTTTAAGCTTTAGATGCCTTGATGTTGCTTGAATGCCAACAAAATCACATTTTTTTAGCTCATCCTATAACAACCACTGTTTCATTGATTCTTGGTGTTCTCCACCATTTTTCATGCATAATACTTGATGATACATTGTTATTTTAAGATGCTTCAATGTTCTATTGAGTTTACTAATGCTTTTCATAAGCTTGTTGACATAAAAATCATGTCTTTGATGCTGTAAACATTTGTCATCATTTGTTTTATACCATTAAAGTATTATCTCAAATGCACATACCATCTTTTATGTTAACATGAGCATCCTCTTTGTTGTTCATGCATTTCTCTACATTTCTTGCAATTTTTATATTTTTTTGTGATAATTAGCTGCCTTGTTGTTGTTTCATCATATATTTGTCTTAGATGTCATGTTTATATGCTTTACATGATTAAAAATGATTTCTTGATGCCTTTTATTTGGTTTTGTTGGTTGAAAAAAAATCTTTTTTCAAAATCTCCCAAGTTAAGTCTATGTAACCTCTAATAAATAGAGACTTTCATGGATTTAATCTTTTTACTAAATTGGTCCTCCAATCTTGGTGATGAATCAACTTTTTTATGTTTGGATTCATGTTAAATAAGGCTAAATATTTTTGTTTCTAAATAAAATAGCCTTTTTACTTGTTTTAAAATGTTTATGCCTTTATCTTGAGTTTAATGCCTTTGTTTGTGACATGGCCAACGGGCTATTTCATCATTGCAAACTATTCCAAGATTATGCAAATGAGCTTATGAAGCCTTTGCCACCCATTCCTTTTTGCCATGGACGTTCGGATGTCCATGGCTCGAGTTTAGTCCTAAAAAACCCAAAAAACCAAAAAACTCCCTTGTTTTTGCCCTAACAACATTGTAGTCATGACTTGTAAAATCATTTTTGAACTATAAACTATTTTTCATGAATTTTCTTATATTGTTTTCCTGAAAGGGCATCAAATTACCTTTCTAATGGTGTCTTATGCCCTTGGATCGTTTCTGATTAAGAATTTACTATTTTTTAAATTAAGGTTGTACGAAACCACTTGATTCAGTTATTTGCATTCTATTTGGGCCATTTTGGCCTAACAATTTTTTTTTGAATTTTTAAAATATTTTTCCTAAACATTTTATGAAATTTTCTCTCTGTAAAGGTAACATTTGTTGATTTAACTATTACATATGAGTTATGAATGATTTTTCAAAGTTTGCTACACCTTTTTCCTTGCACGTGTTGTTAGCATCTCATTGGACCTAACTTCAAAAATTATTTTCACCTGGAAAATAATTTTCTAGGATTTTGAAATATTTTTAACTTTTATCGAGTCACCTTTCCAATGGTACCTCATCCGACCCCAAAGCTTTTGAATTTGCCTGAAATAAAATCAAAAAGGTGGATAGCATGTTGTCCTCTATTCTTAGACTTAGGAAAAATTAGATTAATTTCCCTGAACTATTTTGTTGAGGCTGCAAAGCCCTCGAAACGTATCCAATTAATTTCCTATGGAGTCAAATGCCACAATACAAGTCTTTTAGGCTCAAATCAAGGCCAAAAATTTTTAATTAATTTGGTCTTTTATTTTAATTGCCGGTTTTAATTCAAAATTCAATCCTTTTTATCCAAATGTTTTATTCTCCAAAATTACCAAAATGTTCACCTTCGGTGATACTCTAACCCCATGTTTTGAGGGGATACTCCAACTTTTTTTTTAAAACCATTCAAATTTCAAAAATCACTAAAATTTTTACCTTTTAGGATACTCTAACCTTATGCTCCGTGGGGATACTCCAACCCCATGTTTACAAACTTCAATCAAATTTTTTAAAAATCACTAAAATTTTCATCATTGGGGATACTCTAACCCCATCTTCCAAGAGGATACTTCAATCCCACGTTTTCACTAAAATTTGAATTTTCTCTTTTTTAGACATTCTCGGTTTTTTTTATACCTTAAATGACCATCGAGTCCAAATATGTCTCAAAATTGTCATTCTGGTTATTTTTCAATAATCAAAGACATTTACAAGATAAATTTCGACTTTCCCTCATTTTTAAGCTTTTATATATTTATTTTTATGTGATATTATTATATTTTTATCTCACTAACATGTTTCTCTTTGTGGTGTCCATTGTGCATTCATATTTCTAAATCGTTTTTAAAAATTATGAGGCAATGTTTTATGTCGATATCTTTCTAGTGCTTGAAATGGAATATTTGATTTTTCAAAATTAAATTTGGAGATTATTTTCAAAAAAAATTCCTATGTTCCTTACATCTCCAAAGTGTATATGTGATTTAAATCTTTCTTTGAAACTTGGGTTTATAATTTTCATAAAACTTCATGCATTAAAAGTGGATTATATCAAAATAATGGCAAGTCAAAATCAAAAAAATCGAAACCAGCGTGAGACTTGGCTAACGAGTATCGATTTTGGGCATTATGGGGGTGCTTATCCTTCCCCACCTGTGGTCAACTCCCAAACTAAATCGATAAATCTTTGGACCTCATAAGACCTTGAAATTAATGTTTCGAGTTTCATAACTTGGAATATCATTTTCGATAGGCATCAAACCTAAGCCCAAAGTGATCGGTGGCTACTCCAAGTCTTCGACCACTTCATGGTGGCCATCCAAGATCAGTTGGATGAATAATTTGTCCGATGGTCCTTCCCTTACTATCATCCCATCACGCCTAATCTAAATCTTGATCAAGGGATAAGTAAAAGGCAATTCCCGACCATTCATTTTAGTCGTGACTATCACCACCCAAGCAGTTTGAGTGGGGCTATCTGCTGGGTAAAGGCATGCCACGACATCAGTGAATGAGAATGAACATTATGTTTAGTGCCTTATTTGATTAGATCATGACCTGGGAAAATATCAACTCTATACAATAAGGGAACTTAGGTGTGGTTTGGTGTTGATAAGTGTCAACATAGTAATAGGGGAGACTATCAAGGCTTGGTATCATCATGGCTTGGTGCTGTCATGACAACCCTGATGTGAAATAGTAATAAGATGTTGTCCATGGAATGTGTGGTCCCATATAATGCCAAGAGTGGCACGAGCCTTAGAAGCAAAGCATTAGGCTATAAATAGATCTTCTAGAAGAAAATGAAAGTTGATTGAGCTATTGATAAATTTAAAGCTATGCTTGTTGTTAAAAGATATGAACAACAAGAAGCTGTAGTTTATTTATTCTCATGTATCAAGAATAGTATCTATACAAAAGTTAATAACTATTGTTGTCATTAGCAAGTTAGAAATACATCAAATGGATGCAAAGACAACTCTCCTATGGTGACCTTAAAGAGGTTTACATGAAACAATTTGTTGTTAAAGGAAAAAATTAAAGTATGTAAACTTGTCAAGTCATTGTATGGCTTGAAACAAGCTCCTAAACAATAGCATGCAAAGTTTAACAAAGTTATGTTGTTAAATGATTTTAAAATCAATAAGGTTGATAAGTATGCCTATATGTAGACAACATATTAATATTTGGTATTAATGAGTACTTGGTCAAGTCTACAAAAAACATATTAACTAAAGGTTTAACATGAAAGACTTGGGTGTTGCAAATGTTATACTAGGAACCAAATTTCTAGGAATTAAAAGACTGGGGTGTTAAAGCCTGCAAGTTCTTGACATTGTTGGCTTCTAAAACCATGTTCTCAAAGTACATTCTCCACCATCCAATTATAGAGGTTTGCAGCAAAGGCTTTGCCAAGTCATAGATAGGTCAAGTTGGAACAATGCAATTTTCTTGCAAGTGCCAAGCTTGAAATCTGGCGAATTGATCTTGATTAAGGGTGATAAGCATTGCTTACATCCCAAGCTTGGTGGCATTGGTAATGCAAATACCTTGGAGATGCCAAATTGAAAGGGTTTGAAAAGGTAAATAAGGTAAGGAAGTAGGTGCTCCAAAGGCTTCACACCTACTATGATAGGTTTGAGAAAAATCTTTTTTTTTTCAAATTAGGCAAAATATTTTTGATTTGGAATAATTTTATCATTTATTATTTCAACTATAATACTCAAAACTAAGTGTGAAAATTTTATGCTTATTCACATAGGCAAAATGGACATTTCATGTTATTTTTTGATGACTTTAACTTGATTGTAAACAAAATGAAAGCACATGGAAGGTAAGTGGCAAAATCCTTTAAAAAAAAATCTTTTTGATTCAAATTAGGCAAAATCTTTTGATTTGGATTAATTGTATCATTTATTATTTCAACTCTAATACTTAAAACAAAGTATGAAATTTTTATACCCATTCACATGGGTAAAATGGACATTTCATGTTATTTTTTGATGATATTAGCTTTGATTGTAGATAGAATGAAAGCATATGGAAGGTAAGTGTTAGTTTCTAAAACACAAGGAATTAAGTGTTACTAGCCCAAAACTATAGGGGTTTTTTTTTATACTTTACCTTAATTTTTATGTATTATATTTGGGTCAAAATTATCGGAGAAATGTCGAGAAATGGCCGTGGTTGAATACAAATATTGGACATAAAATGTAGAGCGTATGCAATTAAATTTTCACAAAAAAAAACTATACTTATTTATAATTAATGGATTTTATTTTAACATTAAACAATATTTCAAATAGGCACAAAAATCATGTGAAAGAGAAGTCTGTATGTTGAAGGTTAGAAGAGAAAACTACTAAAAAATTCGATATAGTATACTTATTTAAATTAAGACTTCAATGCTTTTAAAATTTATTTTACAATGTTTCAAAGTATATATAAAGAACTTTGTAAAATTATTACTAGGCACATACAATTTGTATGTTTTTGTTCAATAAAATTGTGAAAAATAGCCAAAATAATTTTTAACTTCCGAACATTAAAATATTTTTTCCTCAAATAGAAAATTTTCAATAGAGTCTAGAAAGCAATTGGAGTGAATATTAAACTTAAGTATTTAATTATTTATAATTTTAAACCACAATTTAATCAATTTTTATTTTATTATATTTTTGTACGTATCTCATATTTTATGTTATCGTATCTCATATGTCTATCACACTCATTCGTGTATGTTCCCATTTACTATTATGATATAATAGCTCTAGATGTATACCATGATTTACATGAAACTATTTATTTTGATTTTTATATATAACAAATATTTTTTTTATTTTAATATAAAATTTGACTTATAATATCATTCACATTCATGTAGCATGAACCATTTTTTTCGTTTTCCAAAAATTCAATCGAATCAACCTTTTTTCATATCAGCAGAAATCACTTTTCTCATGCATTAGTCTCATCAACTTATTTCTATCAGAAAGAATCTGATTCCCATATATTAGTCTTTTCAATTTATTTCATATCAGAAGAAATCTGATTGCATGCATAAGTCTCATCAATTTATTTCATATCAGAAGGAATTTGATTCTCATGCAGTAGTCTCATGAATTTATTTCATATCAGATAAAATTTAATCATTTTGCATTAGTCTTATCAACTTATTTTATTTCAAAAAAATTTAATTTTCATACATTAGTCGTGTACTTTCGAACATCAATAAAACCTAAAACTTATAAACTGTGATACGAAATATGAAATCGTCATATGAATTGACGATTTCTCAAAACAAAAAACAAACAAAAAAATATCCCATGTTGGGAAATCGCCATGTGATATGGCTATTTCTCAATTGATTTTTCAATTTTCGATTACCGAATTTGCAATTGATTGCAATTGATAAGAAATCGCCATCTCATTTGATGATTTCTTATAATAAGTTGAGAAATCGCGATCTGATTTAGCGATTTTTCAACTAAAATTTACAATTGAAAAATCATCATTTGAAATGACGATTTCTTAATTAATTTGACAAATTGACCTATTTCGGTAAATAATTTGAAAATAGCTCATTTCCGTAAATAAAATTTTTTTTATATTATGGACATGAAAAAGCCAAATGCTCCTTTTTATGTTTTCTTTTTAATTTAAAAAATGTTTTCCTTAGACATCACAATATTAATAAAAGTTATATAAATATAATCCACTTAAAATAATAAAAATTTTAAAATTTATATAAATTATTAAAATATATAAATATAATATAAATATATGAATAGTTAATCTAATTTTTCTCTTCAACTTTTCTTTTCTAATATAGGATACAAAATCCAAGCTGCAATCAAGTAATTGATAACCATTGGGCATCAAGCTAAGATATCCTATAAGAAAAAAGAAAAAAGAAAAAAACTCCGCCCATTATTTCGATTATTCGATGATAATACTGGTCAAATGATGGCTAAGCACATCAACCGAGATAAGAGAATATGCAAACTTGTTTAGGAAGATATAAAAATATACAAGTGCCTTTAAGGCAACCAGGGTTGGATTGAATTTACATCATTTTAGGTGGATTGTTTTGGCCAGAAAAAGTTCAATTGTTTCGAATTAGGATTCTTTTGATTTTAAATTATTTTTAATTAAATAAATTTTAATTTAATATTTGAGTTATTTTTTAAAAAATTAAATCTTTAAATTTAAATAATTCCAAGTTAAATGGTAAAATCATATTAGTTTAATTTTAAATATTTTTAATAGAAGTTTTGAATCATTCAAATTTAAATAATTTTAGAATCGAATTGATTTGGATTTCAGTTTTTCTTAATTTTAGATTATTATTATTTTTTAAATTAGATTAAATTCAAATTTGAATTTGAATAAATTAAATAAAAATTTCAGATCAATTTTAACGGTTCTAATAAAATCCTTAACGAGGTCATTTACATGGAAGGAAACTATGTGATATGGAAAGGTGAATTATTCAAGCAAGTAAATCTTCACGAAAGGAAATGAATCTTCTCTTAATGGCTTAAGATCTGAGCTTTATTTGGGAAATTTTCTTTAATTTGACTGTCATTAATTTCAGTAATGCACTTGCCAAAATAAAAAGCCAATATTATTCAGAAGCTAATTAACCCTAGCAATATGCATAGTCAGTCACAATTATTTGAGTTAAAGTTAGGGTTAGGGTTGAAAAAGGAAATGAAAAATTAACCCCAACAGAAAAGGAATATAATTAGAAGCGGAAAGCTACCAGTTAAACTTAGCAGCAAAATTTCTTACGTTGCTCTTTATTACGACTCTTGATATTACCGTTTCATTTGTCCATTATGAAATATGTTTTATATATATATATATATATATAATATACACACACATAACACACATAATGCACTCTGTGAATTATCCCACCATCTCAACTACCTAAAATTTGGAGTTGAAAAGTGTGGCTTAGTACTTTCTTTTAGAGTGGTCGGAGTTGGACTAATAAATGTGACATCATATATAATAATATCCAGAAACAAAATCCAATAATGGGTGTTTTTCCATGTTGTTTGAAATGATGTTTCTGAAAAAGTCTAATCTGATATGATGTATAATTATTTACGAAAGAAAGATAAGTTCCATTAACCCATTTACATTTCAGAAATGCATCAAAGTTTCATTCACTACTAGCATTTTATCTTATCATTGCTTACTTAGAATAGAGAGGCAGCGACCACCACCAAGTGGAACCATCTGTTCCGTTAGACGTCTGAGTCCTTTATCTTAGGAAAACGACCTCCGCGTACACACACGTATATGTTAATTATATTATTATGTCCTTTGGTTTGTGTAGTTAAACAATTAGTGTTTGAGCTCCATGCTTGCCGTTTATTGCTATTTGCTATTGCACATTGATTATATTTGACGCTGTAACAAATTTCCATCATATATTAAGTGCACAAGTTTCTTAAACAAGTTTGATAAATAAATGTTCGTTTGTTTCGTATAAATTAATTTTAAAAAAATATTTTTTGCTAAATATGAAAGTTTTTTGAAAAATTAAAATTTTTTTTATGTTTGGATGACACAGTGAAAAATGTTTTTTCTGTTTGAATATTTTTTGAAAATTTATTTTTCTTAAATAATAATATTGACATAAATATTAAATTATTAATTATAAAATATAGAAACTATTTATTTTTAAATATTAATATTTCTAATAGTAATATTTTAAATATTAATTACTTAAAATAATACTATTTGTTATTTAAACATTAATTATATAAATATTTGAAAATATTATAATAATTATTAAAATATTATTTTACAATTTTCA
This sequence comes from Adansonia madagascariensis, assembly GCA_038381835.1. Taxonomy (NCBI): domain Eukaryota; kingdom Viridiplantae; phylum Streptophyta; class Magnoliopsida; order Malvales; family Malvaceae; genus Adansonia; species Adansonia madagascariensis. Next base: position 786 of record JBBYHL010459095.1, on the reverse strand, counting down.
AATAGCAAAATTGACATAAACATTAAAATATTATACTATTTATCATTAAAGTATTAATTTTTAATATTAAAATCATAATATTTTAATAATAATATTTAACAATAAAGTATTATGTTAATATACATACTTAAAATAATACTATTTATTATTAAAAATGAATTATACACTTTTTAAAATATAATAATTATGAAAATGTTATTACTATTAATATATCTATTCTATTAAAATATTAATTTTTATATTAAAAATTATTATTAAATATTTACAAAATATAATTTATATAAATTTATTATTGAAATAGTCATATAAAAATATTTTTCAACAATATTAAAATACTATTTTCAATTTAAAATATTGATAATGTTAAAATTTATTATTAAGATAATAATATTTTATGAAAATAATAAATTATATTAATAATTTACTATTAAAAATAGTACATTATAAAAATATAAATACATATGTTCAATAATATTCAAAATGTAAATATTAAAAATTATATTAATAAAATAATTTTATATTAATATTTTAATATATTTTAAATTAAATAATAAATATTTTTATTAATAATAATATTTAGCTTGAGTTAAGTTAAGTTTTTATAAAAATCATGTTACTTAATTGAGAGGTCTTTTTCAAAAAATGTCTTCCGCTTTTGAAGAAGAGAATATGTTTTTTTTTTTTATTTTTTTTATTTTTTGTTGACTTATAAATTATTTTTTTACTAAACAAATGTTAGAAAATGCAAAAAATGTTTTGCAGAACTCATTTTTAGTGAAATAAATG
>JBBYHL010459023.1:0-14998 GCA_038381835.1 Adansonia madagascariensis | reverse complement strand
ATATAAATTGAATGTAAGTTATGAAATTTCCCATCTTAATAAACTATTTATTAATGATAAAAAAAAACTATTTGTTAAATTATGTTTGTCTTAGACCTGCTCATGGGTCAAGCCGCGTCGAATTTGGATCCGGACTTGAGTATAGTATTAACATTAAATATATTTGTCTAAGCTCGGCCCGACCTGAAATATGAGCTTTGAATTTTGTCCAAGTCCACCTATTTTTATAAATAGATAGTCCAAGCCCGTTTAAGTCCGCCTATATTATATTTTTTTATAATATATTTTTTAAAAATATATATTTTTTTAAATTTAATCTTTATTAATTTAATAATTTTCTTTTATTAAGTTTATAAATACAAATAATTTAACTTAGTTTTTGAAGTTTACACTATAATATTGTTTATAAATATACGTATTATTTATATGATAAAAATTATATAATATATAAAATATAAAATAAATATATATAATGTAATAGTAAAATGGGTTAGGCCAGGCTGGGTTTGGGTTTTGAAAGTTAAACCCAAGGCCCGGCCTATTTTTTAATCGGGTTTAATTTTTTTGTCCAAGCCCATTTTTCGAGCTTAATATATTTGTCCAAACCCTCCCAAATATCGGATAGACTTTCGAGCTTGGACGGATAGTCCGATTCTTGATCAAGTGTAGTTTATCTCACTAATTGTCAAATATCAATTTGTCATGCTCGTGACTTTGTCTTTAGGTATAAAGTTGGTCAGAATCTTAATATTTAATGGAGATTGAGACCATTACTCTTTAATTTATCACGTTAAGCAAATATTTTATTTATTTAATCTATTTCGAACGCAAATATTTATATATTTATATATATTTTTTTGTATTTAATTAGGGAATCGACTGCCAGATTAACATGCCAATTTACCTAACATTTCATTTAGTTTAGTATTAGCAACATCTAGGATTTGGATTAGGATTAGGATGCTCTCTTCGTCTGACTCTTTTATTTTATTACTTGAGGGAAATAAAAGGATAATATTGATTACAATCATAAATCACAATAATCAGTACTTTTTTCTTACTATTTTTAGGCATTTTAGCCAAATTACAAATAATATTACGTCAGATATTAGTGATGTGACACTAAAAGCAATAATTTAAACAAAATATAAACAATATATAAAAGCAGGAGCCAGGTGACTAGCATCATCTTTCACTAATACAAATCAAATTATCAGGTAGGATTATGGCATGGGAGCTGTTAACTAGCTATCCCATAATCAAATCTGGCTTCCTAGTAATGATTGAAGAAAATAAGAAGGTTAATGGATTTGGATATATTTGAAAATTATTCTATATTAATATTTTTATATTTAAATTTAAATAAAATATATTTTTATTTATTAAATAATAATTGGAATTAGACTTAACCAATCGAAATTAAAAAAAAAAATTATCTCCGATCTCGAGAGTTGCTTGTCGATATCCTTAAATTAATGTATTATAAATTGAATTATAGACAAGCAAAAAGTTCAACACAGCATGGTTTCTAAGTTTCTCAAGGATTGAATGAAATAGGGATGACAAGTGATCGAATACTATTGTATTCGAATATAAAATTTGAATCAATTAATTATTTGCATTAAATTCAATATTTTTATCTGAATTCAAATTAAATGATTTTATTAGATATTCAAATTCCAATTTAATAAATCAATTTTCTTTTATAAAATTAGTTAAATATTCAAATTTGGTAAATCAGTTTCTTTTATAAAATTAGACTTGAAGTAAACAAGTTGCTTTGTGGGATTGGAAAGGTTGAGACGAAAACTTTTAGTTCAAACTTTCCTTTTGGTTTCTCTCTACCGTGGGATTAAATCAAAGACCGGCAACATGAAGGGGCATCGGCTTATTTATGAGATCAAATCCTCCTTTGAATAATATTTCTTGGCATGTGGGATTAATTTAAAAGAGCTAGGAACGAGTGGATCTTTTGGCTTCGATCATTCGGCATTTATGGAAGGGAAAGGCGCTCGGATTGACCCTGTTAAAGCCTGGTCTGCTGCCCTTTTTATTTCGAGTATCAAGAGTTTGGTGGATAATCATCCCAGAAATCAATCAAGATTAGTGTCGAGAAGGAACCAATGCGTGTGGATCAGACCTCCTGTGGATGTAATGGAAGTTAACTGTGATGCTTCCTTTAATTCCGAGTCCCAACCAGCCGTTACTGCTTTCATTGCCAGAGACTGTTGTGGTGCAGTCTTTGATGGAATCAATGCACTGGTGCATTCAGACTCTGCACTAGCGGCTGAAGCCCTGGTAGTCAGGCTTGGTTCTATTCTTATTCAAAGAGGCTGAAAAAGAGTCATCATTGAGTCCGATAATTCGCAGCTTATCGAAAGGGTGAATGGTGGGAGACTTATGCTACCGCCGAAGATGTTTATCATTTGTTGGCAGGAGTTCAGGATATGAGCTTTGCTCATGTCAAAAGAGAGGCTAATAGGGTGGCTCATTGGGTATTGAGAAAGACAAAACCCAGAAGCTGTCCTATAGATTGTGTTTCTCTCATTCTCCTTGTGAGCTGTCCAAACTTTTGTTGTGTGATAAGCAATGTGATTAGGCCATGAGCCATTATGTATGAACCAAAAAAAAAAAAGTTAAAAGAGTTATGAAGAAAATTTGAATATATAAGTTTAAGCTGACATTGTATGCATATGAGATCATGGTAGTCCATTATATGTCCTTCCATTTAAATCATGACACATAATCTGATTGTTGAAAAAAATCAATTATTTCTTACAACTTAGATGTAATAATTAAATGATAAATATTTATTTTAAATATTCATTAAATATTTTTACAATTAATAATTAATTTTTTATAAAATTTAATTATTTATCATGATTTAAATGAAAAAAATATAAGCTGGGATAACGATTTCATATATTTCTCCCGAAGAGTCTGCAGCTTTTACATATAATAGCAGCAGAAATGCTGTATGATGAAAAGTTGGTCAACATGCCATTATTGCAAAACAACTTGTTTTGAGAAGATGTCTAGGAATCTACGCAACTTTTAGATTTTTTCCGCATTTATGATTTAGATTGAGACACTGTTCGGGATTCCCTTCCCAGTTAGCCCACCCTCTCTAGAGTAATCTGAGGTGTTAGGATATAGTAAGGTGTATGGCATCTTCACCGGTCCCATTCTGTTCTTCAGTTTGCTGTCCTTGTTTCTGGCCGTAATCCTATTTTCGATTTCTAGCAGCTGCTTTCTGAATCTTTCGAATGCAGCTAAGGGTTCAGCATCTGAAGTCCACTCAGGAGTATCGCGTTGCCCGAGGTATATCTCATCGGCTGAATGTCGGGACAACACCTCTATGAGGGACACACCAAGCATGGTTTGGAACTGTGCTGTGATTGTTTTGAGGAAGGCCAAGTCAGGGTCCTTCTCAAGCTCAGCGTATTCAGGGGTGCCTGGTTCTGGCATGAAACGACGGCTAACTGTTGGCCTGTTAGGGAGGTAGCCAGCGTAAGGGTATTGTCCGAAATTGACAGCTGCATGGAAAGCAGAAGCCACCCATATGATAATTGTGCATGCTTGAATGAGCTCAGCCCGTGTCTTCATCTCAGGCCACCATGGTTCATCTTTCAAATCACCATGGCCCTCATTTCGAATCTCTGCCCACCATGATTGGATTTCATTGTCCTCTTTTACTAATTCATCTGATGTGTAGTAGAAAGAACAATACTCAGTGACCCAAGTTTCAATGGCCGACCAGATTTCCAACCCATCAACAGCATAAGGATAATCCTCTATCAGAAGTTTGAGGCAATTGGGGCAGCTCGAGTCCGGAACAGCCATTCCTCTGAAATTAGATATTAAAAGATGGTTTATTTTCATTTTGGTAAAGACCAAAAACATAAACTTCTATCAGAACCCTGGGTGGCTTTGGCTCACCTCTTAACCAGATCAACAGGGAGAGCCTGGTCAGTGAAAACCCAAGTCTTGTAAATGGAAGCTGACATTTCCATTGCATATTTACTTGGAAAGACTGTCAACTCGAGCACCCCGGCAGCATTGATTAGGGTCTGACGGGCCAAAGCATTTATGTTCATTGTGTCACGAAAGTGAGGATGCAGAAGCTTATATATGGGGTGAACCACGCTCAATTGCCTGTTACTTGCGATTACAAATGGTTCAATAACAGCATGGGTATTTAACCTGCAAACATTTTATAAGCATTTTAAATCATAAACAATTTTCAAACATTTGCTATATGCAGCATTGGCACTTCAGCATCATACCAATGAGAAATGAGCTGATGGTAGCCAGAATCATTCACAGCAACATAAGCTTTGGCCAATTGCCAAACAGAACCTTCAGTGCCGTCCTCTGCAGGAGTGAAAACTTTGCTGACAGCGCCATGTTTGTCTCCCTGTGGATGTGGCAAGCTCAACTCAATCGCCAATGGCTTCAGTGTGTCATCGTCTTGCAATAAGAATAGGGTTCTGGTGGCATAAGTCTTTGTGCCAGTAGAATTTATCCTCCGCAGATATGGCATCAATCCATCATGATGATTCAATATAAACAATTTGTTGCTTTCTAGAGCCTGAATCAAATACGATCAAAGCAGACCAATTAGTAATCTAGAAACAAACATTACAAGCTGGTGATCTGATATTGCTACAGTCTGATAACATCAGCAAAAACAAATGATGCTGAATCGTACTTCTTCCACAGTGAGTCCATTCATATTCATCTCAATGTCGTACTTCTTAATGGTACTTTTCTGGTTCCCATATACTTTAGGATCAAGCTTGCTGGCTGGAGGAAATTCCTACAGACATGTTATAGTTAATTATTGAAGCCAGAAACGCTGAAAAAATTCTTGCGATGAGCAAGAAATAGAAGAACATTAATGTTATATTTACTTGGAGCCCACTGATGATAACTGGGTTAACTCCAGCTAAAGTTTCTCGTGCAAACTCTTCATCCGTCCTCCAAGCAGACTTGTCCGCTGTAACCACACAAAGCAACACACATAATTAGCAAATCAACTGATTTGACTTGGTACAGTCAAGCGGGGATTTAAATTGCAGTTGGTATATTTTATCGTGGTTGCGGATGTGGCATACGCTATCACGGATCAATTGTGATGAACATTGATAGCAGAGAGAGTAGAGACCGCAAATAATGAATATACCTTTTATCACAGCAGGCGTTGGGAATTTCATCAATCTCTCACCATCATTACGAACAAGTTCCCTGATCATCTGCCAAGGAAGGTAATCCCTTATCTTCTTTAGAGTCGCATTATTTGGTAGTATTATACCACCTTCATACATATCAAGTACATCTTGAAAGGAGTCAAACTCATTTATGGTTTTGTCACATAATGCTGCAATTTCGGGGATCAATATCTGGAACAAAAGTTTCAAAACATAGGCAACAAAATCCGAAAATTTCACCATGTTGAAACGTTCATCTCGTGGAACAAAAATGTTTGGGTTTAGAAGAAACAGTCTGCTCTCGGTATTGGGATCTGTTAGAATTGAAATCTATTAGATTAGACATCAAATTGTCAGCTGAAACCATCAACACAAATTTAAATAACCGTTGTAATAGTCTCTGTTTTACGGTTTTCGTTCTTTCTTTTTAATATTTACTGTCAATATTTTATACAATTGATTGTTATAACATTTATTACGTCTACAAGGTTTTCGTTCTTTTTATTTAATATTTATTGTCAATATTTTATACAATTGATTGTTATAACATTTATTACGTCTACAAGTAAATATGATATGATTAAAAATAGATCCACTATTGCAATTTACATCCGGCTCAAATCAGCCAATAACTTTTTTATTTTTTTAAAAAATACTTGAGTGCTATGTTGCTTCAACTTTTCAATTTTTTTTTTAAATACACTCCTGTACAACACATAATCAGACTCAGGTATGAAGACATAATTTCTTTCAAATATATGAAAAACTTTGAAAAAATTTAAATATACTTATGTCAGACACAGGCTCGTATCCTACACTCACACCTGAATCCAATCACATAGTTTTGAGTGAGGGTTCTGACCTTTTTCGTTTGGTTTACGACCTGTTCTCCCTCTTCTGGGGTATGGAAACTTCTGCGATCCGCCAAGAACTGGACGTGCAAATTCAGTACCCTTTTCCGGCATTCCCAAGTCATTGTAGAAATCGTAATCATATACTCTGTCCCATTCTTTGAGCTCTCCTTGTCCATTTCCTCTGAGGTTTACCAATTCTTCTTCCCTATACTTGCGCAAGGGTTCAGGTGTTTGACATGGAAGATAGGTCTAAAACAAATACATCAAAGGTTAGCACAAAGATTTAGGTTTTCTCCCATTTTTTATGTTAAATTTGAAAATGAAGTTACCCTGTTGGAGAAGAAGACGCGATCGTACTTGTATCGATGTGTTGGATAGACCCAGGAATTGCAAACAAAATGTACCCTGTCATTAAATATGATAATGTTAAATATAATTATACGAATATAATATAAGTAAAATGATTTAAAAAAAAATATGATTACATGAATCGTAAGTCTACCTGCCATGGCCAGGAACATCTTCCAAGGTGACCGTCCTGAGGTAGAACTGGCTGTGATGATGATTTCTTATGATGAAAGCCCCTGGAACACCCATGGTTTCATCATCCCACTCAAAATTAACTGAAAACATGGTTTCTACTGCTGTTAATGGTTTGATTGTTGCCGTCCACTTCTCCAAATATGCTAGCTTTCCAAGCTTCCGTCGCAACCAATTGGCTGAAGGCATATGTGGGTTATAATTCAGTTACAAACTCATCAAAATTTAAGGTTTCTTCCTCCAGAGAAACATTATAACTTGTTAGAAACAACAAAATACCAGTCATGGTCAGTTAAATTGTGCTCAACTTCTACCAAATTGAGCTCAAATAAGAAGAAATTTGAAAAAAAAAAAAACAGTCAATCTCTTTTCAAATTCTTGGTCTTGGAAGATTCCAAGAAAGTCTAATAATGATTGGGGGGGGGGAAGAGAAAGAAACGAACCAGAGTCAGTACGAACAGCACTGATAAGCTGCAAAGAAACACCCTTGCCTAGGAACTCATGGACTCGATCAAGCAAAGAAGCTTTGGGATCATTCATATCCAACAAATTTTTTTTCATCAAAATCACTGTCCCTTTGATCATCATCTTCTTCTTCTTGTCCTTGCTGTCTTCCGCTATTGCTTTATTAAACATCTTTGAACTTGGGACAGTATCCTATGAAAGCTAGCTCTCTAGTTAAGCTTTCCCAAGAAGACACAGAACAAAAGAATCCTTTATTGAGGTTGTTGAAAAGCAATGAATGTAACGGGAAAACAAGCGATTTTGTAGGTAAAAGGTTTCATTAAGCTTCGACAAATTTGTGAAAATTGGTTTCTCTGGTTTTTTTTTTTTTCTTATTATTGCTTGACCAAGACTTTGGAAGTTGATGAAAACATCGAGGCAAAGTTTTTGACTAACGACAGTGTTTTAAGAATGTCAGGTTTTTTCCCCCTAAAAAAAAAATTAAAGAAATTTCAGTTTTTTTTTTTTTTTTTACAAAGAGATTACTAAAAAATAGGAAAAATGATAGAAAATTTTGTGATTTGAATTTACGATTCTCTTTATCAATTTTTTTTTATAAGAGAGATCACAGTTTTTATATAAAAAAATTATAAATTTTATGATTCAAATTTTAAATTTTTAAATATATTGAATATCCCTCGTAACAAATAAAAAATAATAATTAATAATATTAAAAAATTATTTAAATGCTGATAACATATTAAAATATCATGTGATGTAAAATTTTAAATTTTATATAAAAATAGATTTTGATTGCGGGTCGGGTTTGATTATTTTTTAATATAATATTTAAAATTTTACATCACATGATATGTTAATATTTTATTAATATGTAAATAATTTTTTAATAATATTAATTATTTTTTTATTTATTATAATTTTAAAAATATATAAATTAAAATATTAATTTAATAATATAAAACTAAAATAACTTTTTTATTATAGTACAACCCACACCTGCATCTCTTTATTTGTAGATAATAAAGGACCAATCCCCCAAAATTGGGACAAAGGTCCGTGGTTTTTAAAAAGAATTACAAATTGCATTTTATTCATTGTTTTTTATGCCATATTTTTATATGTTATACTCTTTAGGTTCACGCATTAAGTGATGTGCTTTGAATTAGTCCTTAGAGGTTAGAAGTACTAATGGATCGAGTTAGATTTAAATATAATATTAATATCAAGTATATTTATTTAAATTTGATTTAGTCTGAAATATAAAAATTAAATTTTGTCAAAGATCATCTATATTTATAAATGAACAATTCAAGTTCGTTGAAACTCGCTCGTATTATACTTTTTATAATTTAATTTTTAAAAATATAGATTTTTAAAATTTAAAATTTTTAATTTAATAATTTTTTATAATATTACAAATATATTTTTATATCATAAAAATTATATAATATATAAAATATAAAACTAATATATATTATATAATAGTAAAATAGATTGGGTCGGGTTTTGAAAGTTAGAGCTAAAGCTTGGCCTATTTTTTAATCTAACTTAATTTTTTTACTCAAACTTATTTTTTAAGCCTAATATTTTTCTCAAACTCTCTCAAATACCGGGTGAGCTATTGATTTTGAGCAAGTAGCCCGCCCCTTAAGTAGGGCTATTGCTACCTACTATTTTTTTATGATTGCTATGCTTCCTAGTTCTTACTAAAATTTTGTTAATCTTAGATTTTTTTTCCCAAAAAGTAAATTGAAGTAGTTAATTGTTAATATTATTATTTGAGTTTTTTTTTTTTGACACCATATATAAAATTTTTTAATTTCAATATTAAAAAAATATTTTGTTTATTTTATTAATTTTTTATTTTTAAATATATTTTAAAAAAGTATGTGGTAACTCTCTTGTCTTATAATTTAAAAACTATATACATATTTAACTTAAAATTTTTCATATATTTTTTTCATTTTCTATCACTTTCTTGAGAATGAAATGGGTGCCATTGACTTTAAAAGTTCAATTTGCTATAGATTATCATCAAGGGATAATCTTAATAAATTAAGTATTAAAGTAATTATTTTGTTAGTTGTCATGTCTCTCCCCCAAAAGACGAACAAATGCGACGAAACTGTCAGGCTCAAGGTATGAAACTATGAAATATTTAAGTAAAATAAAAAATGGGCCTCCATCATCGTTACTCCAGCTTTGGGAAGTCTTGATTAATGGTGTTTATTATTTGATTTTAATCTAATAATAGATCAAAATAGAATTTAATTTAATTACTTAAAAAGATTTATATTTGAGTATCGGTAAAATATTTTTTAAAAATTTCAGTTATCAGTTAAATGTAGTTCGAAAATAAAAAATAATCTTATTAATCAAATTACGTCATATATTAAAATATATAATATAATTTTTTAAGGATTATTATTTAGTACATCAGAGTTTTTTAATTTCATTACCAAAATTAAAAAATTATTACATATCTTTACTTTATATCTAAAAAAAATAAATAAATGATATATGCAGTAGCTTTTTAATTTTATTTGTAGAATTAAAAAAAAATTATTATTAGTACATCAAAGAATTATCTTATTTTTAATCCTCATTAATTGTTTTAAATTTTATACTATTGAAATTTGACTTATAATATACATGCCTTTTATTTACGTAGTAAACGTTTAAATATTTATTGGATGATTGTATTTATTTAAAAAAATTAAAAATTTAAGATTATAAAGGGTAATTTTAACTTATCATTATAGAAAAATTAAAATTTTATTAACTGATTGAATTAATCGAAATAATTTTGATTCAATTAATTTATATTTTTTCAAATTCGATTCACTTAGAGATTAGGATAATACAAAATTGGTTATTCAGTTAATGGTATTTCAATTTGGTTATTAATTGGATCAACTGTTTGAATAGCCTACATCTATTGCAATTAATTAGATAACCTTGAACACGATATAAAATTATGATACGAATATATGTCTAACAAAAATAACATAGGAAACAGGGCATTATATATTTAAATATATTTAATATACATATTATATTTGTATTTAAGATTTTGATAATATAAATATTTTATATTTTTTTGAATAAAAATTAAAAAGATTATTTTAAATACATCATCTTTTGTAACAAAAAAATAATTTAATTAAAATATAAAATTTTTAAATTAAAATTGGCTAAACATTTTCTACGTTAAATGATAAATAGCTCTCTAGTCTCTACCTACTTAGACCATTCAACACTTTATTTTTGCAAATTTTATAAGTTTTCCACCATAAGGTATTGTTTGTAAATGTTGAAAAATTAAATACTAAATTTTTGGTACTAAGTTTATATTATAAAAACTGTGTCGTATACGATTGAAAATTTTAATTTTAATAACATTTTATATTCTAGATAGTCTTGGAATATTTAAATTAAAATTTTAAGTTAAGTATTTCATCTTTGTAATTAAATTAACAGATAATTTAGTTTAAATATAAATTTTAAAAAAAATAAAATTAACTTAATTTATTCTACGTTAAGTGATAGGTAATTCTCAACCTACTTAATCATATTCAATTTTTTTTTTTTTAGAAAATTTTCAATTAAGAAATTATATCAGTTATCAAATGCAATGAAAATAATAAATTATTAAAAATTATGATAATTATCTCATATATCAGAAAAAAAAATTTACAAGTAAAATTTATGTAATGGTACTTATCTTATTTATTTATTATTTACTTTTTTAAATACATTTATTAGACATTATGACTTAACAAACTCCAATATAATAATTTTTTTAATTGATATATAAAATAATTATCCAAATATTTTTTTAAATATTCAATGCATTTGCCACAAACCGTAAATGAAAGGACATCTTATAAGGGTTAAGGGTGTAAACTGTATTAGCAGAAGAATGAAATTGGTTGGACCATCAACAAAAGAATGCATGGGCTATGCTAGCAATAAAAATGAAGTAGACCCAGCTCAGAAAACAAAAATATATGGGCTTCACAAAGGTTTTTACAAGTAAAATAAAATTAATTTTTTTTTTTAATAAAATTACAGTCTAAAGGCTATTTTCTAAAACTTAAAGGAATAAATATCTCTAAATTCTTAAGTGAGTGGTATTTTTTAACAAAGACTAGGTAAGTTTTTTTTTTTTTTCTAAATATTATATAAAACAACAATTTAATTGAGAATTTATTTCATTTTTTTTTTCAATTTGGATCCTAATAGTAATTTAGACTCTATTACTCGATTTTAAAACATTTAATAAATTGGAGCAATTTTTATTAACTTATTTTCTAAAATTGTTTTATTAATGTTTATTAAGAAAATTAGATTGGCAAAAGGAATAAAAAAAAATTAAAATAGTAATTTTCATCTTTATATAGTATTGATTGTATGCTTGTTAACAAGCGATGATTATATGTTGGTTGTGAAGTGCAGGCCATTTTGTTAGTATAAATCAAATTATCAAGTAGGATTATGTGAGCTGTTAATTAGTTATCCAAAAATCTAATCCTTCTTCCTAATAATGATTGTTAACAAAATAGAAGGAAATATCATGAAGAAAAAGAAAAAGAAAAAAAGATAACCTCCTGCATCGATTAGAGGAGTATTTGAAAGCAACTTCGTTGGAGGTGATCTAAATCTTCTGCTAAGAATATGTTAAAAGCTTAACCGGAAATAAATACTTGGATGTAATACAAGAAAAATAATTAAAATATAATAAAAACATAAAATATGATATAAAATATAATATGAATACATCAATGTATTAAAATTTATATAATGTGAATTACATGTCAAAATTTATATAAAAATGTAACACTTTAAACACAATTATAATACAAAAAATCATGTTAATATAATATAAATACATGAACTTCCTCCATAAGCAAATGCTAATATAACTATTGTTTTAAGTAGGGTAAAGGACACTTACCTCTAAGGTTTGATAGAAAATCTACTTAGCCTCACTTACTTTGAAAAACACCTAATTACCCTTTAAAGTTTGGCAAAATATATGCTAATCTCCTAAGATATTATTTTTAAGTAATTTTATATCAAAAGATAGATATATTTTTTGTTACTTATTTATATTTTATTTATATTTATTTTTACTCAAACTTATCTAACTACAAATATAATTAGAATTTACTTAATCTTAAAATTATCTTTAATTACTATTAAATTAAATTCTTATTAAATTATTCTAATTCAAGTGCATGTTAAATATTTTAAACTTATCCTTAATTCAATTAATATATTGACTTTGAAATGAATTTATTAAAATATTTTTATTTAGAATTAATTAATTAGTGTTTTTAAAAAAAAATTAGTGATGATAAAATTGGTTAAAGAAGGAAGAAAGAAGAATAAAATTACATTTTATCTCTTAAATAATAATTATGTAATATTCTGGTAATCAAACTAATAGTTATTCAATTTTTACTTTAAATATTGAAATGCGATATTTTTTATTTTCTGTCTATTTTTCATTTTTTTTGTTTTAACCAATTTCTTTATCAGTAAACTTTTTAAAATAATGACAGTTGTTTTACGTTTAAATAAAATAGTATAATATATTAATAACAAATTAATATATATATTTAAATCAAAGATAAGAGTCAAATATCTTTTTGTATAAAAATTTTAGACGATGAGAGATTTCTCAAATTTAAAGTCGGAGCATGCCATAGACCTTAGAAAAGGCTAACAATAGTACAGACAGATCATGTATAAAGTAGAATTGCTAGTGAAACTCGAACTCTTGTATTTGCTAAAATGCTAATAAGTATTCAAATAGTTGAACTAATCCATATTGACATAAGTTTAAAGTATTTATCATGTATATTTGAATTAAAATAAATTTAATTATAATTTAACTTGATAGTGATTAAATGTAATTTTATGGTTAAAAAGTTTTGAGTACAAAAAGAATGGAAAGAAAAAATATTAATAATTAAAAGGGTATATTTGTTTTTTTCATTTAAAATTAATCTAGAAATTTTACCTTGGGGGTTAATGTATATTTTGTCAAATCTTAAGATGTAAATAAGTATTTTTTTAAGTTAAAGGTGTTAAGTGAAATTTTTATCAAGCCTTAAAGGGTAAACATACTTTTTCCTTTTAAGTATTGCATTTGAAACATCTAGTAGGATAAGTGAAAGTAAATGCAATGATTTCAAAAGCTTGTGAAAATGCTCATCAAGGCTTGAAGTGGAGATGGAACGCAAAGTTAGACGTGGAAAGGCATATAGTTTTTCTTGCATTGCCAAAGAATAAATGAGATGTCAAATTTCGTGTCAAACAGTGCTTGACGATGGGAGAAAACAGCCCAATACAATGATTCCCTCCATCGGTACACTCGTTGATATCCCTTTGGTGGTGAGCTAACTTGTCCGATGACATGGATTCTTGTTGAAGTAGAAAAGAAAAATTAGAGAACGTTATAGTTTGAATTCCATAATCCACTCTGATACTTGAGCAAGTGTTTGGAGAATGGTGAAAGGAAAGTTATAAAACTTTAGAGGTTAGACAATGTATACCTAGCATCAATCTTCACGAGGCCATTTATACATGGGTCCAGTGTCTTTCAAGGTGCCACATGTCTTCTACTGTTGAGGTTTGGTGGTTATAGGTATGGTTGGCTTTCATTTAGCAATTGGAACTCGACTTGACTTCTAAAAAGTTGGACGATGACAACGTATCTTATACATTGTTGATTAGGGCTTGCTAACTTGATAGAACTTGTAGCTTCTGTTGTCTATGTTTCTATTTTTTTCTATGCAACCATAAACTGGTGTTTATCTTTTTCTTCAGGGAACTAAATTAGTGTTTTTCTTATAAATGATCTACACAATATTTAAAGGATTTATATTTCCAAAAACAATATATATTTCCTTGTAGCAATAAAAATTTTCTCTTGAACAAAATTCAAATCAATTAAAAGTTCTTCTCAACTATATCTGAAAGTACAATATAAAATTAATATATATGTCCACTAAGAAGGATCTAATTAATATATTTTTAAATATTTTTATCGGATATTAAATTTATAATAATAATATAAAATTAATATCCACTAAGAAGGATCTCTTTTTGGCAAGCACACGTCATTGTTATGCAGCTGGGGATGAAGAAGGACACTTAAGCTTAGAGAGCTAGCTCAAAACTTGCTTATTGTTCCTAACAATGCAAATGACCGACCAAGATGGGAAGTTTCCGAGAATGAGTTGTTTTTTTTTTTTCCCTCAAAGACACCTGAAATTATTTGAGAGCTAAACATGCTAAAGTGCCATGGCATTACTTAGTATGGTTCTCACTTAATGTTCCTAAATTTTCTGTTATAGCTAGCTTGACTATTCTTGATAGGCTTAGCACAATGGACAGGATGAAAAAATGAGGTCATTGGAATCTGCTAAGTGCGTGCTATGCCACAAGGAGGAAGAAAGTAAGGATCATCTATTTTTCCATGCTCATTTCTTCACGGGTATGGCATAAGGTTCCTATGTCTTCTTCGGAACATAGGAATTTTGATAATTGAAACAAGGACATCAAGTGGGTATCTCAGCGGTTTAAAGGCGTATACTTTTGGTCCATTCTCTTTTGATATGCTTGGACAACAGCCACGTATCACATATGGGGGAAAGGAACACTCAGGGTGGTAAAATGAATTTGAACCTAAAAATTCGTTTTTAAAAATTTGAGTCTAAACTCAAATTAAACTTGGTTTGATCAAAAAGTCAATGGTCTAAATCCGAAATAGCACGAACCCAAGCCCAACTTGAACTCAAACCTAAATTTAATACTAAAAATAAATATGAAAAAATTATACTTAAATAATTTTTTATAAATAAAGAACTTTAATAATGAATTTTATTTTAATATTCTTTTAATAATTTAATTAAATAT
>JBBYHL010459012.1:0-14999 GCA_038381835.1 Adansonia madagascariensis | reverse complement strand
AGTAAAAACTCTGCACCTTGGACAAAAGATTCTACTACATCATCGATTACTATCACTGAATCTTTCCTATCTAGAGGTTGTTGATTGGATTTCTATTACTGATATATGAAGACGTAACCTATTATTATTGCATGCCCTACTTATCAGAACTGCTGAATTGATTTCATGAGACTGATTTATCTTTTTACACATACATGTACATATACATATATATATATATATATATATATATATGTAGCTGTATCTGATGTCTATTTAAATCCAGACAGTGGCAACGACTATATTATATATATATAATTTTGTATTTTATAGATAGGTCACGAAATTATTTAATTCACAAATAAATTAAAAATCTATTATATGTCTCACTTCTTTTTAATTAAAAATTTCAAAATTATTAATATATATTTATCACTCTATTACTTCATTTATAAAGTTAAAAAAAACTCCATCGTCTTATTTCTCAATCCTATGTGTCACTACTAAATACTGATATAAAGCCCTTCCAAGAATAATTAAGAGAAGAAACAAAGTACAATGCTAAGCATTAGCATTTTATTTACTTTTACAATATGATAATAGACAGATATGCATAGGAAGAATAGTTCTTTTAATTTTTTAAATAGCAAACGTACTTTTCTTTCTTGCCCTTTTTGAGGATCAAAATAAATTTAGATCCATTTGAATCTCGGTAAGTGATATTTTATTATATTAGATGTGTAATATTACAACTAATTTATAATGGGAGGGAAGTTTTCTAGCAACTTCCCAAATTAGATTAATTCATGAAAAGTTTTTTTGGGCAGAAAAGCATGAACTGGCAATTTGCAAATTACAAATGTAGATGAGATTCAGCAGCTTTACAGATTAGATTAATTATAAGACTTCATTTGTCCTACAAATGTATCAATGGCTTGAATGTTACGTTTCTAAGCGTTGATTGAGCTACAATATGTCATGTTGAATTGTACACGGAAGAAAAAAAAAAGGGTGGGGGGGGGGGAGGGAAATTAAATCCTCTTCTCTCAATCAAATAAGAGCTGACTGTCACAATCAAAGATAAGGCTAAACATAAATCCTAAGAATTTTCTTCGACTCAATTGCTGAAAAAGAGATGGAACTGATGATTCATTGTGACAGAAATAAAATGAGTATTTCCGGGAAAACTCAAATATATATATATATATATATATATATAAAGTAGATATTAAATATGTTACATGCTATAAGATACTTTACTTGTCTAAGAAAATGAAAATATGAAAAAAATAATTTGATGAATGTTCCAAGCATAAGCGATGCTTCTGTAATCTTTCATTATCTCATTATTCACCATGACACTCATTTTTCTTTTACTGAATTAAATGCTCAGAAGAACTACAGGGTTTCTCTCAATTAAATGCTTCGTAACTGTGTGATGAAGATTTCTTTTTCTCTTACCCTCTTAATACGCATAAAAATAATTACAATATAATATACAATTTCAAATTTGTTCCTTGTTAGCAATAAATTTGCTCACACCTCAATTTTTCTAAGTGATATAAAAAGACCTTTTTTTAACAAAGAAAAAAAAACCTCAAACTAGACCTATCTTATTTGAATTTTGCTGTAACATCGAATATAAATATATATATATATATATCTAATATTAATATATTTATTTTTTTATATTTTTTAATTTATTTCAAAGATTCTTCTAAAGTCATATTGAAAATAAAGTTTCAAGCAAACATAAGCCTGAATGAGCCCGAACCATTATCCACGGTGACATTGATGTCAGTGGGTCTCAAACTCTTTCAAATTATAACAGTTATTTTCATAGGGGGTTATATAATGTCTACAGTGGGGACGTTGTAAAACAATATGAATTTAAGGTGACATTGACGTCAGTGGCTCTCAAACTTACTATGTTAACTCATTCCATCGATTATATAATGTCTCATACCATATGAATTTAAGGTGGTCTCTCATGTCCCCTCTCTTTTATAAAGTGAGAGTGAGACAGACAATTACTTACAGCTAAACTAAAGGTCAACCGTGCTTTGCAGATGGCAATGGCGTTGCTGTCAAATAAGTGGGGGTCTTATAACACTTAATAATATTGATTATCAAATTATTACATCATAGTTTCTTTTTTTTTCTTTCGTTATGTAGTGTTTAAGTTTCTTTTTTTTTTTTTATCAATTAAAAGAAAAAATAGAGATTAAATTGAATTTTCTGCATCAAATTTTATAAAAACCAAGTCAATTTAAAAAGGTTTTTTTTTTTCCCTACTATGGTAACGGGTCAAGTACTTGAACGGTTGACGGTTGAAAGATTCCGTGAACTTTTGTACTGATCTCAACTCAAGCTGAATTTCATGATCGAGAAATAAATAAAAGGCAAAGAAAAACAAAGACAAGAGAAAAGGAGAAACAAAGCAATTAGACTATGGCCATGTGTTTCACTTTCAGATTAGCAATCCTGGTAACTCTTCTGATAAGCTTAGAAGCCTGCGATGAGGTTGGTTTCTTGTACAACGGATTCCAGTCGGCTAATCTAAGCCTTGGTGGCATCGCCGATATCACTTCCGATGGACTCCTAAAACTCACCAATGAAACCGAGCAACAAAAGGGTCATGCTTTCTACCATAGCCATGTGGACTTCAAGAACTCTACCAACGGTTCAGTTTTATCCTTCTCTACCACCTTTGTCTTCGCAATTGTTCCTAAAGACCAAAATATCGGAGGTCAAGGAATCGCCTTCGTGATTGCACCCATCCAGGACCTCCCTGGAGCTCTACCAGGCCAGTATCTCGGACTCTTCAGTGAGTCCAACAACAGCGACGGTAGTAACCACGTTGTTGCTGTAGAACTCGATGCGTTACAAGGTAGCCAGTTTGCTGAGGCCAATGACAATCATGTTGGGATTTACATTAATGGGTTAAAGACTGTTGCATCTCCAGCCGGATATTATGAAGATGGCAGCCGTCAGCTTAAAAACCTGACTCTGATCAGTGGGCAACAAATGCAAGTTTGGGTAGAATATCATGGTCCAGAGAGGAAAATTATTGTTACTTTAGCTCCATTCAATGCTCCTAAACCCAGGACTCCACTTTTATCTTTGTTTCGTGATCTTTCTTCAATTGTCAATGATGAGATGTATGTTGGTTTTACATCATCAACTGGTTCTTTTCTCACATGTCATTATATTTTGGGTTGGAGCTTTAAGAATAACGGTCAAGCGCAAGAGCTTACCCTGTCTGAACTTCCTAAGCTTCCTCTGTTCGGACCAAAGAAAAGATCAATAACTTTGACAATTGAGTTGCCTTCGATTTTATTGAGTGTCGTGATTTTGGCTGCAGTTTCAGGTGTAATTTATTTCATAAGGAGGAAGAGGAAGTTTGCTGAAGTTGTTGAAGATTGGGAGCTTGAGTATGGGCCTCATAGATTCAAGTTTAAAGATCTATATATTGCTACAAAAGGATTCGAAGATAAGGAGCTATTGGGTGCTGGCGGATTTGGTAGAGTCTATAGAGGAGTTCTACCAAGCAGTAAACTTCAGGTTGCAGTTAAAAGAGTCTCACATGAATCGAGGCAGGGGATGAAGGAATTCGTAGCAGAAATCCTTACTATTGGTCGTCTCCGTCACCGAAATTTAGTTCAACTCTTGGGATATTGCCGGCGTAAAGGTGAGCTACTTTTGGTCTATGACTACATGCCTAATGGAAGTCTCGATAGGTATTTGTATGACCGGCCAAAGGTCACCCTTAATTGGAGTCAAAGATTCAGAGTGATCAAAGGTGTAGCATCGGGATTGTTTTATTTACATGAAGAATGGGAGCAGGTTGTGATTCACAGAGATGTTAAGGCTAGCAATGTTTTGCTAGATGGTGAATTAAATGGAAGATTGGGAGATTTTGGGCTCGCTAGATTATACGACCGTGGAACTGATCCACAAACAACTCATGTTGCGGGTACTCTTGGTTATCTGGCTCCAGAGCAAATTCGAACTGGGAAAGCCACGCCATGCACCGATGTGTTTGCTTTTGGGGCATTTTTGCTTGAAGTTGCCTGTGGAAGAAGGCCAGTATCACAATCTCCTGCAAAAGATGTAATTTTGGTTGACTGGGTGTATGCTTGTTGGTACAAAGGTGATATTCTTGAGGCAAAGGATCCAAATTTGGGTACAGATTATGTGGCTGAGGAAGTTGAATTGGTTTTAAAACTTGGGTTGATCTGCTCCCACTCCGAGCCTGAAGCAAGGCCAACCATGCGCCATGTTGTTGAGTTTTTAGAAGGAGATATTCCTTTTCCAGAAATATCATCACTTATTCTCTCTTCCAGTGGTCTAACATTTGCCCATCGAGAAGGCTTCGATGGTTTTGCCATGTCGTATGCATCTTCAGTTTACAAGGGATTCTCCCATTCATCTTCTGTTCCAGCGTCTCTACTTTCAGGAGGTCGATGATTGACTGTATACAATGCTTTATACAAATGTTACTAGCGGAGAATGAACGTTCAGTCGTTTAGGTTATTATACTACCGATTCCTTGAATCTGGTAATTGTGTTTTTGTATATTTTTGGATGTTGCTATTTCAACCCACCCTAAAACACTCTTTCCCGCCAGGTTAGTGGGTTGTAGTTGCTTGGAACGTTCTGCAATTGTGAAAGTGAATCCAACCCGCATCAATTTAATTTGGAGCATAGTATACGTAGAGGAGTCCAAAATGTCTCCTGGGGAGCTACTTTTCAGCAGCATAAAGCCATAAAATCCCATTATATCTTTTTATTAGCAAAAATCAGTAGAACTTTATTAGCGAGGGGAAAGAAGTATGACAGACAGCAGCAAGCAAGTTTCTAAGCAAGAAATAAAAAGGAATACATATACAGATCCGCGAACGCAACTAATAACCTAAAGGTTGGTTTCAAAAGATAAAACAATATGTTCAAAATTTTCAAAGCAAATGCTTAATTTTGAGTTCTATTAACTTCAGATTTTACAAGATAAAAGTAATTTCCTTTAACCTTTCATTTAGAATGTAACTGTCAGTTATGTATACGAGTTTTTGGTTTTTCAAATGCAATATGTACTGTTTTCATCCTCCATAAAACTTTTCTATGAATTTTGAGTCCAATTCGTGATTAAGGAGAAGTGAATCATCGTATTTGAACAGTACTGAATCACTGCATATATATATATATATATATATATATATATATATATATATAATAGTTTTTTCTACGTACGCAGACAAACGTGAATTATTTAAATATAAATATTACAAATTAGTATAACGAATTTTATTATTAAAATTTTAATTAATTAATTTGATGTAATAACTTTAAAAATATATAATCAATTATTAAATTATAAGTTAAATTTTTATAATATAATATTTTTAATATAAATATATTATTTCAATTAGATATTATAAAGTTGATATTTATAGAAATATATAATTTTTATACTTAATAATAAGTCATAAAATTTTCTACAATTATAATTATAAAATTTAGTATTATCTTCAAATTTTATTATCATAATAATGTTATTTATTTTTATGTTGCATACCATTCACTATTATTTTAATCATAATATTTTTTAACTCATTTATTCTAAATTATTTATTATTATGATACGAAATATTTATGCTATTAATCGGCTATTATTATCTTATCATTTACTACCATATTATACATCATATAGCAAAATTAGATACATACTAAAATAATATAATGTTTATTGCTTTTCAACAATATTAATTTATAAAATAAGTAACTTCAAAATGCATTATTATTTTTTATGTGTCTACTATTTAGTAAATATGATGTAATTTGTCAATAATTTTTATAAAAAATAGCAAATTTCATTAACTTAATATTACTAAAATAGTAACTTTAGAGTTATAAAATATCATAGGTATAAAGCTTTTTCTAAATAATTTTGGTTTGTAAAATTAGTTACCTCAAAATATTTTCTTTTATAGTAACATTTATATAATATTTAGCTATCTTAATTTTGTTTTAAATAATACAACAATTGAGATAGCTAAATGTACTGAAACTAACTTAATAATACACAATAATGTGGTTACCATATTTTTCAATATAATATGTAAGAACTTTTTTAATTAAAAACAAATTTACATTCTTAAAATTCATTTTTTTTAAAGCTATTAATTCTTGTAAAAATCTTTTAAGCAATAAATATTTCAAAATAAAAAAGAAATAACAATAAAACTAAAATGTTAGTAACTTAAGTTAATGAAATTAATTAACTTAAGTTTACTATTGATACACATGTTTGTAGTAATAAAACTAAAATATTTAAATAAAAATTAAAGAATAAATAGAAAATTAATGAATATGTGTTTATTTGTAAATAAGAAAATTAAGGTCTTTATATAGGAATTAAAAAATATTTCCATTTTAGATTTTTCATATTATATTTTCTAAAACAAAAATTCATTTAGATATTGACTTAATTCTGAGTTAATCCTCTAAACAGATATAATCATAAAACTAAAAATTAAAACTAAATTTTAGTGTTATAAATATGATAATACTTTTAATTAAAAATATAAAATTTATTTAGCATTGTGTTATCAATTGTTTACTATCATACTATTTTATCAATAGTTCATTATCATGGTAATCATCATTTACTAATATGTTCTTAATAATTATGCACTTTATTATCATTCATTTATAAATATATTATCAAACATTTTTTACGTATTATTAATTATTTACTGCTATGCTGTTGATCATATATTATTCTGTAATTAATCTTTTTCATTATTATATTCATCATTTACTAATTATTTAAAATTTTTTATAAATAATTTTATTTAGCAGAATTTTCACTCTAAAAGTAACCAACTCATTGCTATAAATTAATACTATATATAAATTTACTAAATATCATGTAGTTTAATAACTGTTTAGTAACATTGGTATGTAAAATTAGTAAGTAATATGTTATATTTATCACAACTTTCATCCATCAATTAAAAAATTTCTTATGTATTTTTTTAAGCAATTCTATAAAAATTCATTAATTTATAAGGTTATTGAACTACAAGATACTTACTTATTGAATAATGATATTTTTATAACTTTTTCAATACCTTAATATACAAATTATTTTAATAATTTTTATCTGAATTCTACACAAAAATATGAGCCAAATTCAGTAATTTAGTATTACTAAACTTTAGATAATTTTATAATTTTTTAGTAATTTTGATATGCTAAATTACTAATTTCAATTATTTAAAATATTTTCATAACCTATAAATAACCTTAAAATGTATAATTATTTTTTATAACCTTTATATACTATGATAGCGTTAACAAAATTAATAACTGTGATAATATTTGCCAATAACTTTATGGATAACATTAACAAAATTAATAATTAAGGTTGCTAAAATAATAGATAAAAGCTTCTAAAAGATTCAATAACTTCATTATTTTTTCAATAAAATTAATTTATAATATCAATAATATTAAATTATTTTATATTTTCATTACATTTATTTATTATTTAGTAACCTTATACTTTTTATAAGAAACTTCTAAAAAAATTAGCAATTTAGAGTTACTGAAAATATTAGATACTTAGTTATTAAAAGAAAGTATATTTTATAACTTTTTCAATAGCATTGATTTACAAAATCAATAAGCTCAAAATGCATAAGCATTTTTTGTAGCCTCTTTACTACTTAGTAATCATCGATATACTTTGTCAATATTTTTTATGAAAAATTAATAAAATTAAATAAAAAATTAATATAAAGTTATATTATAGATTTATAGTTTATTCAATAACTATGGTTTGTACAATTAGTAATCTCAAAAAGTTTTTATAATATTTATCTAATATTTAGTAGTCTCAAACATATTTAAAATTATGTAACAATTGAGAAAGTTAAACATAATGAAAACTATACTTACTTAGTTATCCACAATAATTATAGTTATTGTGTTCTTCAATATAAATAAATCATAAGAGTATTTTTAATTAAAATAAATTAATTTTTATTCTACAATATTAATGTTTCTTAAAACTATTGATTTTCTTTTTGTAAAAATATTTTACACTCAAAATATTTCAAAAAAATAACAATGGAATGAAATTAATTAACTTGAGTTTGCTATGAATGTACAGGTTAGAAATAAAATAAATTACAAATGTGAATAAAAATTGAAAAACAAAAGGTAAAATATATACATACATATTTATTTAGATATATATTATCTAAATCTAAAAATAAATGTTAGTATAAAAATAAACCTCTGATATAGGAATTTGAAAAAATTAATATCAAACTTTTCATATTTGAATAGCAGCTCAAGCTTAAGAGAAATTATATTTTATAAAATAAAATTTTATTCAAGCATAGTTAGTGATAAGTAAAAATTATGTAAAACAATTTTAAAATTTATAGTTGAAGAAATTAATCATTATTATCAACAAACATATATATGCATTATGAAAATCAAGCATGTAACATAAGGTAATGCATGTATTACTCTCTAAAATTTTTATAGTTTAATTTTGTATAAAGTTTAAATTTTTATTAACTTAAATAAATAAAATAAATATATGTTTAAAAATTAATAAGTCATTTTTAGTCATTAAAAAATATAAGAATAAATTTTATTTATTTATTCTATACATCCGCGTATACTTAAAATAAGTTACTACTAAGTCATAAAAAGAAAAAGTTTAAGTGTATATAGTTGCTTTTGGCAAAACATACAGCTGCATATGATAAATGAATTTATTATCACAACTTATTTAGAGATAGTATGTTTTACTGTTAAAAACATATATAAATAATTTTTTTCAATATACTTAATATATTTTGCTAGGTAAATAAAAGGAGTATAATTTATTATTCACAATTTTATAAGGTTTTTGAATCTTACAATGCTATGATAATTTATATTAATTATTTTTTTCTCCTCATGATATTGGTTTAGAGTAAACAGTATATTTCAATTAAATAGTTTAATTTTATGTGGACTTTTTAAAAAATATATTTAGCTAATTTAAATAAATCAATGAAAATTAAATATTTAAATAGGCTAAATTTATTAATTTAATTTATTATTCATAATTTACAGGGTTTTTGATACTCGATGCTCTATTGATTTTAAAATAGTCTATATTTTCATTAAAATGGTTTAATTTTAAGTAAACTTTTTTTTTGAATATTTAGTTGATTTAAATTTAAATAATTAATAAAAATTACATATCTAAATAGGGAGAGTTTGTCAATTTTAAACTCATTTAATATCATGTGGACTCTATTTTAAATATTTATTAATTTAAATTTAAATAAATTAGTAAAATTACTTATTTAAATAGGAAAATTTTATTAATTTTAAAGTAGATTAATATCATGTGAACTTTATTTTTAAATATTTATTAATTTAAATTTTTAAATTCATTTGATATCATGAGGGCTTTATTTTTAATTATCTATTAATTTAAATTTAAATTAATTAGCAAAATTACATATTTACATAAGAAAATTATATTAATTTTAAAGTAAATTAATATCATGTGAACTTTATTTTTAAATATTTATTAATTTAAATTTAAATAAATTAATAAAACTACATATTTAAATAAATAACTTTTTTAATATTAAAATTTTAAAAGATATTTTAACCTATTATTTTTAATATTTTTGAAGTTTATACTTATATATATAGATGATATATATGAATCTGTACATCTTATGCTTGACACAGCCCTTCACTTTGAAACTTCAATGGTGGCATTGATGCTTGTGGGTCTCAAGAGTTAATGGCTTTGAAAATAGAGTGGGAAAACTGGCGTTGAAAAAGCTGGTTCAGGCTTTTCTTGTCCCCACTCTTTTTTAATGTGAGACGGTCCGACCGACGGCAACTTAACAGGTAAACTAAACATCAAGCTTGCTGTGCAAATGCCACCGGTGGGCGGGAGGGGGGGAGGGGAAGTCTTTTTAATATTTCTACTTCAAATGTTCATTATCAAATTGCGACATCGTAATTGATTGATCTCGCTTTCTTTTCTTTGTTATGTAGTGACTAGGTTGACTTTTTTTTTTTATAATTTTTTATTAGTGTTCGTTTGGAATTAGAATTTGCTAACGAATTATTTAGATTCGTTTATTATTTAAAAAGATTTATATAAAATATTAATCATATTTAAAAAATAAATTTGATAAAAAATTAATTTATTTAAATTATGAATCAAATTATGATTTTAATATTCAATGTTCAAGGTTGATCATATTATATATTTTTAATAATCTAATACAGTATAATATAATATAATATTTTATTTTATTTTTATATATTATTTAAAACATTAAAAATGTGTTAAGATGTCTCTATTATAAATCTTGGTAAAAAATAAAGTTACTAAAAATTAAGAAAAATGTCAAGTTTTAATTGCTTTCTAAAATACATATGGATGAATTCGAACCGATTTGAATTATATGTAAATCTAGATAAAAATAATACTTGAATTATTGGGATGGGTCAAACTTAAATAAATAAATTCAATGCTAATATCACATTTAAATTCAATTCACATCTAACCCATGAACACTTGAAATTAAATCAATGAAATTTTTACTAATACGTAACATCTCCTCTCAAATTTTAAGCATCAAGAATATTAAATTATTTAATTTTTTTTTAGTTGAGATTAGTAAAATTGATTTTTAATCATTAAAATTAAGAGTTTAATATTCTATCAACGTATTAATTAGTAAATTATTTTATTATGTGTTTAATGGAATGTTTATATTAACTTTTTTAATAATAACTATTTATAATTAAACAAATATTCAATTTGAAATTTTAATTTTAACCTCATTTGATTTTTACTAATTGATTCGAATTGAACAAGCACTTCGATTTACCTTCAAATTATTTTATTTTTCCGAGTAAAGGCAAAAATAAATATTAAATTGAATTTTCTGCCCCAAATTTTAAAATAACCAAGTAAATTTCGAATTTTTTTCCCTACTATGGTAACGGGTCAAATACTTGAATTGTTCAGGGGTGAGAGTTTCTATGAACTTTCGCACTGATTTGAATCTCAAGCATCATAACATGATGGAGAAAAATAAATAAAATGGAAAAGAAAAGCAAAGAGAAAGAGGAGGAGAAACAAAGCATGCAGACAATGGCAATGTGTTTCACTCTTCCGATAAGCTTCGCAGCTGGCTATGATGTTATTTTCATCTACGATGGATTCCGATAGGCAAATCTAAGCCTTGATGTGCTCGCAGAAATCACTCCCAGTGGACTCCTAAATATCACCAATAAAACCAAGCAACAACAAGGTCATGCTTTCTACCCTGGCATTGTAAACTTCAAGAAAACCAACGGTTCAGTTTCATCCTTCTCTACCACCATTGTCTTCGCTATAGCTTCTTAATACCCAACTCTCAGAGGTCATGGACACGCCTTCGTAATCGCAATCACCAGGGGCCTTCCTGGAGCTCTTCCAAGCCAGTAACTCGGACTCTTCAGTAGGTCTAACAATGGCAACGGTAGTAACCACATTGTTGCTGTAAAACTCGATACAATAGAAGTTAAAGATATTTTTGGCATCAATGACAATCACGTTGGGATAAATATTAACGGGTTGAAGTCTGATGCATCTTCTCCAGCCGGATATTATGAGATGGGCATCCGTCAACTTAAAAACTCGACTCTGATCAGTAGGTAACGGATGCAAGTTTGGGTCAAATATGATGGTCTAGAGAAGAAAATGGATGTTACATTAGCTAAATTTAATGTTCCCACCCAGGACTCCAAGTTTATCTTTGCATTGTGATCTTTCTTCAATTGTTAACAATAAGATGTATGTTAGTTTTTCATTGTCAATTTGTACTTCTATTCTCACATCATCTTATTATATTTTGGGTTAGAGCTTTAAGATTAATGGTCAGGCAATAAAGCTTGCCTTGTCTCAACTTCTGTCTCACATCATCTCATAGCCTGAAAGTTTGTTGCAAAAGATAAAACGACATGTTTAATAAGAATAATGATAATATCTCTTTTTTTTAATAATATAATTGTCAATTATTTATGTGTTTTTATCTTTTACAAATGCAATACGTTAATCCAAATCAACCTAATACTTTATAAATTAGTTAATCCTGAAAAGCTATTATTGCAAGTTGTCAAATAAAAACATGTGCTCTTGAGAATATTTTTCCATAACCATATTGTTTCACATATGTTTACTATTTTCAATTGTTGTCAAAATGAAGGAAGATTCATTTGTACCAATAAACAGGTGGTGGATATAACAGAAATTAGATTGTTGGGCCAATCCAGGGTGGAAAATCTAGCTTCATGGTAATGCATTTAGCCCTTGTAGACTCAGACCCTGCGCCAATCCTTCTTGATACAAATACAAATACAATTGATGGCTATTGGTCCCAAGCATTTTTGTTTTGAAGTTAAGAAATTGGGCCTTTGGCAGACTCATGAAGCTAACAATGACTTTGAATTCTGGGGGAAAGGAGCCCAATGACAACAATTAAAGATGTTTCCGTTAATCAACTGACCTCCAAAGCGTCGCTTGGCTGGGAAGCCCAAAACTGGATAGATTTACAGGCTGAAGGCTCACTCTTTTGAATTAAAAGAGTTCACAAATCGGATTAATTTATAATTTAAAAAAATATTAAAATTTGTATTTTGACTGGTTTTTATCCTGTTTATCAACTCTGATTATTATTAATTTTTATTAAAAAAAATATTAAAATTATTATTTATATAATTTATAATTAATTTTAAATAAAAATATTATTTTAAGCTGACCTGAGCAATAAAATTAGAGTTTTACCAAGCCTGTCGGCCCTTGGACAATTGTCACTGTGCGTCTAGTCTAAATCCTAAATTTTATAAGAGTCGACATTAACGAGCCGGCCATAGGAACTGCCGACTTCCATGCCGGCCATCTCAAGGAGTTACCTGGAACCTTCTCCGAAAGGCAAAGCTCAAGATTGAAAAATTGATAAAATCAATCAGGAAGTAGACATTTGAACTAGTTCGCCCTTCATAACTCACCAAAAATACTGTTACCGTCAGAGAAAATGTATAAGAACTGTCACAATCAACGAAAGGCTACACATAACCACCCATTGATCAACCGAGAAACAGATGGAACTGATGATTCATTATGACAAATAAAATGAGTATTTCCCGAAAAACTTAAAATAAAATAAAATAAAATATAGATCATTAAATATGTTACCATGCTATAATGTACTTTTGCTGTCTTAGAAAATGCAAAAATGAAATTCCAAACATAAGCAATGGTTTTGTAATCTTTCATTATCTCAGGATTCACCGTGACATGATTTCCCTTTTGCTAATTAAATATTCAGAGCAATTATTGAAAAGGACCATTCCTAAGTGATATCGTTCTTAACAAATGGTAAAAAAAGACCATGTTCTAACTAAAAGAACTCAAAGCAAAGTTTCAAAATTTAAATTATTTTGATTTTACTATAAACGTTAAATATAAATATATATTCAAAATTAATATATTTAATTTTTTATATTTATTTAAAAAAATTTTAATATTTATATTTTTATATTTATATTTAAAATTATATTAAACATAAATACTTAAAAAATTGAAGCAACGTAGGCCTGAATCATTATCCACGGCGGCGTTGATGTCAGTGGGTCTCAAACTCTCAAACGTCTTTGACAATTGCGTGGGGAAACTGGCATTGAATTTACGGTGGTCCCTCATGTCCCCAATCTATTTTAGTGTGTGACAGACGGCAACTTAATATGTGGAATGAACATCAAGTTTGCTTGACAAATGGGAATGGTGGTTGCTGTCAAATAAATGGTGTCTTATCACTCTTAAAACTATTGAGTATCAAATTGTTACATCATAGTTGCCTGAGCTTGCTTGGACATTGTAATAGTTAGACATTTAGGGTAAAAGTTCAGAAGTTCATCGTTATTTCATTTAGGTTGTTATACTCTTGGTTTCTGGAGCATGGTGTTTGTGTTTTTATATTTTTTTTTTATGTTGCTTTTTCGACCAACCCTAAACAGTCTTCCCCATCCATGGTCGCTTGGCAAGTGAGTGGGTTGCTACTTGCTTGGAACATTATGCAACTGTGAAAGTGAAACCAACCAGCATCAACTTAATTAGTATATATAGAGTAATCAAAAAAATCTGAACCTCATAATGCCATAAAATCCTACTAATCTATTTATTAACAACAAAAAATAAGTACGTAACATGGTAGTGAACTTACACGCAAAATTTAACTCATTTCTATTCATTAAATTAAGAGATTGTTGTTTATATGTCTTTGGCTTTGAAAAATGCAATATGTTAATCTAAATCAATCTAATTACTGTATAAAGTAGTTAATCCAAGAAAGCTATTATTGCAAGTTTTCAAGTAAAAACATGTGCTCTTGAGAATATTTTTCTATAACCATATTTTTTCACATATATTTGGTATTTTCAATAGCTGCCAAAATTTACATTTAGAACGGTTTGAAGGAGTTAAAGGCATCCATGATTTATCCATGCAAAGTGGGTGATTTGTGATTTCCAGATGTTTGAAAAAAATGTGGATTGTGTCCAATCTATACAAGTCACGTTGAAAGATGTGTTATAGTCCAAATTTCTCTGATTAGACTGTTACTAACTTGGATATCTACATTGAAAAATTTCTAGAATTATAAAGATTGTAGTAGATGAAAAATTTTAGGGGAGCTCGTGTAATATTTATCATAAGGAATATATGTATATAAAATTTTTTTTAAAGAAATATTTGTATTTAATTTTTATGTATAAATATTATCAGATTATATATAAATATTATAATTTTACATAAAACGTTATTGAAATTATAATATTTTTATATAAAATATTTTTTAAAAATAATTTTTGATTTTTTGTTAAATATATTATATATGTATGAAATTAATTTTTTTAGTAATTTTTGAAGAGAAAAA
>JBBYHL010459001.1:0-14999 GCA_038381835.1 Adansonia madagascariensis | reverse complement strand
AAGAACAATAAAAAAAACCAAGGGTTCGCATCAAAAGGAATCCAGATCAGTCCATCCCTAGTAGATGGAAAATGTATGCAATGACCAATTACACCAAGGGCTTAAGCTCATGGGAAAGAACTCAATTATTATGTCTCAAGTAAATTCATATTTTATAATTTTATATAATGTATGTCATATTTTAAATAAAATTAAAAATATCTAATTATTTACTCGATATAAAAAAAATTTAATTATTAAATATATATTAAAAAAATAATATTTTTAATAGATATGATAAAAATATTAAATTAATTCGAAATTTATATACACAATAAATATAATTATATTGTTAAATTTAATAATCGGTTTGTTAAAATATAAATCTTAAAAAAAAAGTTATGAAATGTGTAAGTTAATTTAATTTTATATTACCAATAAGTGAAAAAAAAACTCTATAATTAGTATTAATAAAATAATATACATTTAATAAAATATATTTAAAAAATAAATAATAAATAACTCTGCTTCCCTTTTTTTTTTTTTTTTTTTCTGTGTCTATCTCTTTTTTCCGGCATACATTTCAAAATTTCGCCTTTATGGGTTTTTGTCCTCTGCCCTAGCATCTACAAGGTAAAATAAAATCAACAACTTACTAGCAGAAATTAACCCCCATGCACGTAATCACCGTCCCTTGTTAATCCAACGTCTCTCATAAGTCATAACCTTTTTTTTTTTTTTGTGTGTTTAAAAGATCCCTAATAAATTGGAAAAGATTGAAGACGGCCGTTTTCAAAGAATCAGAGAGAAGACATTGAAGCGATCTCGCCTTCCTCTTTACCTCGCCTCCGCTCTTTGCCTCTGTAAAAATTTTATCATTTTTTTTCTCACTATTTTTAAATAATTGTTTTTTATTCTGGCTATAGTTTCGATCCTTTTTCTTTTTGCCCTTTAAAAAGTTCGAATTTATCTTACAAGAAAAATTTGTCCTTCTTTTCTTTTTCGGCTGGTATTCATGGTGAATTGGTGATTGATTTTGGTGCTTTGTTGTTAATTGATGCGGGAATTTGCCTTAATTTTTTTTTACAATTGTAAAAAATTTTTATTGAATTTTAATGTTGATAAGCTATGTGGTTGATGAGAATATGAAATGAGAATTAAAATAAAAAAAAAATTGTAATTGAATTTAACGTTCAGTCATATGGTTAGCTGCTGAGAATATACTATTGGATTTTTTTTAAAAGGATTTGCCAGTTTTTGGTATTTATAATTGTAATGTTATGATATTTTTGGATGCTTAAGATGGGAAATTTTTTAAGAAAAATTTTTTCTTTTATATTGAATTTTATTGCGCAATTCAGCTCTGTTTGTTTGCTGAGATTGCGATTTAAATTTTTTTTTTTTAAATTCTCGAAGATGGGACCTTTTTTTTTATATAAGCAAAGTTGTAAAGTTGTTTCTTTTTGTATTGAAATTTGATTTTCAATTAGCTCTGTTTGATTGCTGTGAAAATACTGGAAAATAATAGGAAAAAAAGAACTTATTTCTATGTATGAAACGCTATTATTTTGTGACGTCTGGTATCTGCTATCTTTAATTAAACACAAAATCCATTACTAAATGTAGAAGAAGAACTACATAGATCTTAAGACTTTAATGATGGGTTTTGATTATCTTGGCTTTTGATTTGTCAATAGTTTATATTTTATTTATTTGTTATTATTTTTTTGTGGATGTAGATGGTTTCTGGCAGTAACATAGATATGCTACCGACTGTAAATAATGGTTTAGAAAGACCTAGCAGGAATTTGGAAGATAGTTTGACTGAGCTAGAATTGACTTTGCGAGCGCGTCATAATCAACAATTTGTGGGTCATGATATATATAGGAGTGGCAGTGCTCCGCCCTCAGTTGAGGGATCATTGAGTGCTGTTGGTAGTCTTTTTGCTAATCCTGATTTTGGAAACATTAACGGTATCACCGGTGTTGGCAGTAGTAGTGGTAGCAATAATGGACTGCTGTCTGAAGATGAGATACGCTCGCATCCTGCATATCTTTCGTATTATTACTCCCATGAAAACATAAATCCGAGGCTGCCTCCACCATTGTTATCAAAAGAGGATTGGCGTGTTGCACAAAGGTTTCAGGCCAGTGGTTCTTCCCTTGGGAGCATTGGGGACTGGCGAAAGAAAAACTTTGTTGATGGTGCTGATAGTTCATCACTATTTTCAATCCAGCCTGGCCTTTCTGCACAACAAGCACAAAATGATTTGCTGGAACTAAGGAATGCCAATGCTAGGAATTCGTCCAGGAAGATGTCAGCTGAGTGGCTTGATAGAGGCTCAGATAGTTCGGTTGGGTTATCTGGTACTGGGCTTGGTGCAAGGAGGAAGAGTTTTGCTGACATTCTTCAGGTGATGTCATGATTCTTGTTATTCCTATATAGGTGATTTCCACTTTATTTTCCCTTTTGTCTTTGTTTAATGTTTTTTTTCTCGTATTTTATCTTGGTGGTTTTGATGAAACAAGATATTAATTTTGATTGTTAATGTGCCATTGAACCATTGGGTCAAGTTCTAACTCCTACTTTTTTTTTTTTGGGAGATCGTTTACAATTTCCATCCAGCATCACCAATTTGCTTTTCCTTCCCTATCTTTCAATTTTTTGTTTTTGGGTTGAACCTATCTCTTGATACTAAGCTATTTGCTCAACTCACTTTCTAGATCATAAAAACTTCCAGGGTTCCGAGGAATATATGGGTACTTCAGTATATATTCTTTTGCATAATTTATCGATTGGGATGTTCTTCTCCGCTTCTTTTCATGTCTTCCTTGCTATAAGGATTTTCATGAAAAAAGTGTGATACAATACTGTAATAATGTACTTGTAACCTTGATACGGTGATCAAAATAAGTGGTTTAAAGAAAAGAAGGGTATCAAATTTCAGCTTCTAGATCCTAAATTATTTTCGTTTGCTCTTCAGAATAATTCTTCTGCAACATTTATATTGGAATGTATTCAATTGTTTTCAAGTTTGGGATAATGATGTCTAGTTATTTTCTGCCTTGAAGTCCTTGTATTTGTTTTGCAACGATGCACCTTTTTTTAGTATCTGCATTCTTTTTTTTTTTTTTTTAATGCTTGAAACATCTTGAAATTGCTTAACGCTAAACAAGCTGATCTAATTCAATTGAAAATGGATCGTTGATTAAGTGAAATACCATTTATTTAATTTAACATGTTCTGTAGTGCAACTAACATGATAATCTCCTGCAGGATGGACTTGATAAGCCCGCCACTTTATCTGGTCACCTTTCACGGCCGGCAAGTCATAATGCTTTCAGTGATTTGTTGGATGTGGCTAGCATTGCTGATCGCAGCCCACCTGGTTTTTGTGATGGACCAGAGTCAATAGAGGGCTTGCCTCCTGGAGTAGCTCATCCAAGTATGGTAGGAGTTCAGAACCATGGTAAAACCATTTCTCACTCTTTTGCATCTGCGGTGGGTTCATCATTATCAAGGAGTACAACTCCTGAACAACATTTGGTTGGGATGTCTCCTGGTTCTGGACTTCCTCCTGTTGGGAGCAAGGCCGGCCATGCAGAAAAAAAGAATATCATTGGATCTAGTGTCCAAAATGAGCATTCTATTGCCATGCCTGAACTTGCTGAGATTGCAGCCACATTATCTGGGTTGACCATATCGAAAAATAGACATGCAGATGAGAATGGTCGTTTGCGATCTCATCTTCAGGCTGATCTGGATAATCAGTTGAATTTTTCATTCAGCATGCCCAATGTTCATAATGAGAATGCGCAGCAGCAATTCATTGACAAGTCCAGTGCAGAGAAGCTCTCATTTTCTACAAACTATATTGCACCAAATATTACTGCTTCTAAGATTGGTTCCAATGGGCAAGTCAGCCTTCCCAAAAGAACTTCCTCTTCAGCAGATCTTTATGCGAAAGTGCATCCTTCGGGACTTGGAAGCTTGGAAAGATCTGATATTAGCCATCCCAATGTGAACCTTGCAAACACAGGTTTCATTGGCCATCTACCTAGTGCGTATTCTGTTAACCAGAAGTTGAATTCAGTGATTAAGAACCATATAAATGCAGGTATTATATTTTCTAGAAGCTTGTACTTTTTATTGGCGTATATCATTTTATATATTTTTCTTTAACATCTTTCTTTGTGTTTGTCATTTTAGGTTCCTCTTTGACTGGTATTGGTGATAGGCAAAGTTTAAGTAGAGCTGGAATTCACGGGTCTGATCTTCTTTCTCCACTTATAGATCCTCGATATATCCAGTACTTGCAAAGAACTTCTCAGTATGGGAGACATGCTGCAGCTAGTCCTGATTCCCTGCTTGCAGGGAACTATGTTGGTACTTTGCGTGGAGATTTGGATGGCCTTCAAAAAGCATACCTTGAGGCAATATTAGCTGAACAGAAGCAGCAGTATGAACTGCCACTTTTAGGTAAAGCTGGTGGTCTGAATCATGGCTATTTTGGGAATCCCTCGTATGGTCTTGGCATGCCATATACTGGAAATCCACTGGAAAATTCTGTACTCCCGTCCATGGTTTCTGGAAGTATACAGAATGATGGAAATGCACGTTTTAATTCAATGATGAGAAAATCAATTGGAGCATGGCAGTCAGATATAAGTAATAACATGGATGGAAGATACACATCATCTTTATTAGATGAATTTAAGAACAACAAGACTAGGTCTTTTGAACTCTTAGATATTGTTGACCATGTTGTTGAATTCAGGTACATGTCATGTTGCCTTATCATATGTTATAATGCACTCATTCGTTTAATGTATTAAGTCTAATTCCTATTGTGTGATGCAGTACGGATCAGTATGGTAGTCGCTTTATTCAGCAGAAATTAGAAACTGCCACAGAGAAAGAGAAGAACAAAATATTTCCCGAGATTATTTCCCATGCTCGCGCTTTGATGACTGATGTCTTTGGAAATTATGTCATACAGAAAGTATATGCTTCATGATGCCCTTATTTAAATCGGCCAATCATCCTGTTTATACAGTTATAATTGGTTAGTCTAATTCTTAAGCTGGATTTGCAGTTTTTTGAGCATGGTACAGAAAGTCAAAGAGCTGAGCTAGCCAGTCAGCTTACTGGTCATGTGTTGCCTCTCAGTCTTCAAATGTATGGTTGCAGAGTGATTCAGAAGGTGTGTGGACTGTATTTCCTTATCCATTTTTCTTTTCTTTTTTTTTTTCGTTTTTTTAAATTCAATGTTCTATTGGAGTCATTTTTGAGTAGTGATGGCCTCCATCCTATACTGGATAGTTTTCGCATAAATTCCCAGGCTTAGCATATTTTTACTGTTTTACATGCTGCATGAAACCATTTTAATCATCCGAATTATAATAGATATCACTGTTTGTTTGGAGCACTTGAGTACACACAAAAATCCTTTAATATTACCAGATGACTTAGCATTTTGCCAACAAACTCTGATATAAGGGATGGTAGTATATGTAGGGAGAGGTTTTCATACAACTGCCTGTATGAAACAACTTTTTTTTCTTATTTATGGCTATTTAATGATTTAATGTTTGAAAATTTGCTTTGATAATAGTATGAGATGAAGTCTTTATCAGGATGGTGCACAAAGTTAAAGTGAATTGCTCCTATATCTTTTGGGTTTTTGTGGGTTATGAAAGCTTTTTATTGCTACAAGTCTGATGACTACAGGCTTTGGAAGTGGTTGATGTGGATCAGCAGACCAGAATGGTGGCAGAGCTTGATGGTTCAATCATGAAATGTGTTCGTGATCAGAATGGTAATCATGTTATTCAGAAGTCTATAGAGTGTGTCCCTCAGGATAGAATTCGGTTTATCATTTCAGCTTTCTATGGCCAAGTTGTGGCGCTTTCTACCCACCCTTACGGTTGTCGTGTCATTCAGGTTTGTAATTTACTAATCATACCCTCTGATTGCTAGAAAGTTAAACATATTTTTTTATTGATTTTTTACTAACCATTAATGCTGATAGAGGGTGCTGGAGCATTGCAATGACATAAAAACCCAAGAAATCATTATGGATGAGATCATGCAATCTGTATGCACTCTGGCACAAGATCAATATGGGAATTATGTTATTCAGGTATCTAATCTTCGTCTTGAATCTTGTCTAGTATTTACTTTTGATTTGGGAAATGCGATCTATGTTATCTGCTATAAGAGAATGGAATTCACCCTGTTTTTGTCTCAAGTTAATTGCTTTATCCGTTTTTTCATATATATTGCTCATTGTAGTGTGCTTTGGGAATCAGTTTGTAATTAGCATATATATATATTTTGAATGTTTTTGCACATTATGCTGCTTTGCCTTGGTTTCCAGTTATT
Organism: Adansonia madagascariensis; assembly: GCA_038381835.1. NCBI lineage: Eukaryota > Viridiplantae > Streptophyta > Magnoliopsida > Malvales > Malvaceae > Adansonia > Adansonia madagascariensis. Next base: position 8,635 of record JBBYHL010459001.1, on the reverse strand, counting down.
ATCTATTCCTTCTTTCCAGACCAGTCTTTTTCTTCTCTTTGGATTATCTTGAAACAGTGTCATGAACCAGGTTTCGAAATTGGTTTCATGATAAAATCACTCTTTATCATGCCATTTGGCACAAGTTATTTCTTCCATTTTTTTTCCCTATTGCTTGTTGCTCTAACCGCCTTTTGCCAAATATGCCCAATTTTGACCGTCCATGTGATTGTATTGATTGTGTCCTTCTGTGGTAGCATGTTCTTGAACACGGTAAACCACATGAGCGATCTGCTATTATCAGCAAGCTTGCTGGACAAATTGTGAAGATGAGTCAGCAGAAGTTTGCTTCTAATGTTGTCGAGAAGTGCTTGACTTTTGGTGGACCTGAGGAACGTCAAATTTTGGTCAATGAGATTCTTGGTTCTACTGATGAAAATGAGCCATTGCAGGTCTGTTGCAGTAGTAATTTCCTTTTCCACATGCAGATGGTGATATATGTATGTTTTTTCTGAATGCCTTGTCTTTAAGTATTAATTTTTTGTTGCGTCAATATTGTAAAAAAGCTTCCTTATCAGAACAAATCAGAAGTACAATTTTTTTACTTGTCTGACCATAATGACAATTTATGTTTCAATGGTGAAGCATCTTCGCTCTCTCCTTTAATCAAATAAATATAATATCTTAGCAAGAAACATGAAATTATGTAAAAAAAGTTGAAATAGGAGTATCATCCTAGGAAGTATGTTTTGCATATAGAATATTTAGCGTCTTCTAAGACCCAGCAAAGTGCATTTTACGCTGCTTTTCTTTGTTGTTTCTTTATTTTGTCATACCCTGCACCTTTGTTACTCGGACTCAGGTGCAAGTGTCAGATATAGGTATACGCTTCATACTAAGGGCATGTTTAATTTTTTTCAAAGTTGTCCCATGCTTTTGGAGGGTCATATCTCCATGCCCATGTCTAAATATGTGTTGGACACAGGAGTCAGATATGGATATTTTAAGAAAAATGAAGAGTCGGAGCAACATAGCCAGGACACCTAGGTTTTTCCTTTATATTTTATGTTGATGCAATCTGGGTGTTGTGGGATGCTTTTGCATGTCTTTATAAACGTGCACTTGCATGAATGTCAGCATAAAATTTTAGTTGTCCATATTCCAGGCCTCGTACATTCCGTTATTATCGCATATCAATGGCCTATATGTTCATTGTTTGAATGATCACCAAATAGCAATTTTATGATTGTTAATTTCCATGAATGTTTCTGGAATGCGTAACTACAGGCTATGATGAAAGATCAGTTCGGAAACTATGTTGTGCAAAAGGTTCTTGAAACTTGCGATGATCAGAATCTCGAGTTGATCCTTTCTAGAATCAAGGTTCATTTAAACACCCTGAAGAGGTACACATACGGCAAACATATTGTTTCTCGTGTTGAGAAGCTTATTGCAACTGGAGGTAAGCATCCCTTTATTTCTCTTAAATTTCGATCCACATAATTATTTCAGTCAGCCTTATTAGTCACTCATGGCAACTTATAAAAACCGAATTTTTTCAACTGCAGAAAGGCGCATCGGATTACTATCATCATTGGCCTCCTAAATAATCGATATATAACCATAAGGAGAACTTTTTCTGTGCTGCCACAACAAGATGGTGAATTGATGCAATTTGTACAGCTGACATGAAAGGTGATTTTAGTATTTTATCATCTTGAGTCCTTTATTCGCCTTCCAAAAAAAATGTAGATAAACATAATCTATTAGGTCTGCAGAATAAGGTGATCGTTGTCAATATTTTAATTTACATATTTTCCGCACTATTGTAAATTGGAAAAAGAAGCCTTCACTGAAGGTTTGTTTCAGATGAACAAAGACCAGAAGGATGGCATTTTAGATTACATTTTTCCTATATCCATTCTGTAATTATATACATAGAAGCCACAGATTTGTAAAGCTGAAGTTTGGCTGTTGTAAATGCTTAAATAACAAGGTAGAATCACAATCAGGTGGAGTCTTTTGCAACGTTTGAGAATTTTTGCTTGCATATATTTGTAAATATAAACCCTAAATTTTTGGACATTAAGTTCTTATCTGTTGCTAAAGACTTTCTTGTTGAGATGAAAATTTTTATGATCTTTTTTCATGAATTGCATGCATATTCATTAGTGGATATGATTTTAGACTATGTTACTCGGGCTTAAGTGTGTCGGATATAAATATGTTTTCGACACAAGTATGTTTAATTTTTTTTCTAAGTTTTTATTATGGATTTGGAGGTCATTTCCCTATACTTATATACAGAAATGCATGAAATAAGATGAAGGAAGAACTCCAGCCTTGCGCTCTCTAGAGCCTAAAGTTTTAAATTTTTTAAACTTTGATATAGCTTTATAAGATAGCAAAGATAATAAGTTCTTATCTGTTGCTAAAGACTTTCTCGTTGAGATGAAAATTTTTATGATCTTTTTTCATGAATTGCATGCATATTCATTAGTGGATATGATTTTAGACTATGTTACTCGGGCTTAAGTGTGTCGGATATAAATATGTTTTCGACACAAGTATGTTTAATTTTTTTTCTAAGTTTTTATTATGGATTTGGAGGTCATTTCCCTATACTTATATACAGAAATGCATGAAATAAGATGAAGGAAGAACTCCAGCCTTGCGCTCTCTAGAGCCTAAAGTTTTAAATTTTTTAAACTTTGATATAGCTTTATAAGATAGCAAAGATAATATACGTAATCTTTGCTCATTACAGATTTCGGACACCCAATCTGGATGATCTATGTTAAGTGCTCGAGCTGACGTTTTTGTAGGTAAAGATTGCGGCTTGTGCATTGCTTGAGCTGCAATAATCTTTCTATTTCAACCATTCTTTAGCTATTTACCAAGCTTGAAAATAGAATTGGAGATAATAATCTAAACTCGAAGTTTAGACCTTCATAACGAAAAAAAAAAAAAAAAACCATTTTAAAGTCGAAAAGCAGGATTTCATTCTACTATGCGCAGAGGATTTAGAGTTACATGACCCAATGGTAACTGCATATTGAACTTCAAGTTTCCTGTTGGTAAATGTTCAAAGATAGGTTTGAATTTGATTCAAATATGATGGCCTAAACCTGAATTCTCGTAGTTTACTGCTAGTATAACACATGAACGTGGAAACGAAGAAACTGCAAGTCTAAAAGTAAAAATATCCACCAATGAGGGAAGAAGAGAGCTCACCAGTAATGACAGTGGGGGAGATTGAATTTTCTGTTAGGGGAATTAGTGATTCTAATCCGAAGGAATTGTCATGGAACAATCCCCACAACAAAAAAACTGAGAAGTGTTTTCCACTATAACTGCATTCATATGATTGGAGAATGCCCACCCACAGAAGGATCACTCTAGCCCTAATCTACATCTAATCGAAATGAGTTTGTACATGATTTTGTAGAACTATTTCGGTCCCGGTGCTCTATTGCTCATATTCCGTATATTACAGATGGAACGTGACTATAATGACAAGCTTTTTCAGACTGAAGAGTCTATATAATGCCCTGTTTTTCTTCTATCAAACACGAACCTGAGAGAAAGGCCGCTGCCTTTAACCTTCCACTGCAATGGTCGTTCTCCGGTCTGCACCCGTATATGCTCTGTCCTAGCCCATGCCCGCTTGAATGGCATGGAACAACAGTTCCATGGGCACTTGAGGGTTCTATCTTCCTCGTGGACTCGTTGATGAAGGATTGCATATTTTGGGAGCGGAACTTCTTTCCACAGCCCTCATACAAGCACCGATTGCGTTTGTGCAACCTCAACTCTTCCTTTGTCCCAAAACTCATATGGCAGCCTTCCAGGTCACACCTATGAGAACCCTTTTTAATTATTTTCTTGCTCTGGTTATGAATTGAAGGGTTTCTGGTCTCTTTTGTTGGCACCACCTCCTGGTATGTTTTGCCTATATTAATACCACTCGTTGCATCTTTCTGAACCCTTGGCCTCAATCCTTCACATGGACCTCTGATAAAGCTGATGCCACCAAGCTTTTCAGGTTTTTCCTCCACTTCTCTATTCCTCTTTCTTCCATTAATGGCACTTAATCTGCAATTTGCCAACGCAGACTCAAGATTTCTATTCTCTACAGATGAACAAACTTCCCCACCATCATTCGCGTTCACAGAAGCAAGACTCTTTATGAGCTCTAGAGTACTTCTGGATTGGGACAGTAGTCTGATTTATAGGTGTAACACAGCAAGAAACGGATTCATCCTCGTTTTGTTCATTTCTAATCAGGTCATTTTCACGTCCGTCAACATCTGCAGTTGCACCAGCACACCAACTTTTTTTGAGGACCACTCTCTCTGAACCTCGTAGCAAGCTTCCATCACTGTGGGAGTAGGCTCTTTGATTGGCAAATGAGAACAAGCAATTACTTCTTCCCCACTGGTTCCTTTTCTAGCTTGAATATCTTGCAACACTTCAACATCAAAGGTCACATCAGTATGCAGGTCTTCTTTGGGACAAGGATTCTTGGAAATTAGAGAATATTCTTCCACTGAGAGACTAGTAGGCTGATCGATTCCCGTCGACGTAGTAGAACCAGTGAGAAATCCTTCCTTGCTTGCATTAATTGGGATATCCTGCTCCTGTGCTCTATTCTTGGAAATTGTACCATCACATGATTCCTCAGGAGCGCAGGGCTCCTTTGGAATTTCCGATTTATCTCCCACTGATACAACACTAGGCTCCTTTGTTAGGATGGGAGAACTCGAAAAAGGCTCAACCTGTCTTCCACCTCTAGTGTCGGTTTCGTGCTGCGCTTCATTTCCCAAAGATAAGCCACTGGAGAAATCCTCTGAACCCGAATTACGTTTATTTATCAGTTTATTATCGCGCAAAATGCCCTCATTGTTGTTTCTGCCAATAAATTCAGTTTCTTGCTGGGCTTTATTATCAGATTAATATGAGAACAAACCCCTCCATTCATACAAGATTTCTCAACAGTTATGTCCTCTAATCCAGGATCAAATCTTCCAGAATATGGCAGAGCAGAAAGTGAACTTGCCGAGTTAGCTAGATTTATCAAATCATACCTGGCTGCCAGTTCCTCAACTTGTCCTTTTGAAACTGGATTGCAAACATCACTAACAGTGGCAGTATTTTCTCATTATTCTCGCTTGTTCTCTCCATACGCTTGATCTCAGATTGCTTTTGAGATCCAGCACATGCTGTCAAACTACAAGCTTTACCATCTAGATCTGACGACTCCAAAATTTTGCTGTGATCCTTTTGTACAACTCCAACAACAGAAGTAGTCGGAATCTCAAACTGTGTCTGAGATGACCTAGCAGACTCATTTTTGGCATTTATCTTGGATTTATTTCCACCATGTTCATCGAGAAGTTGACATGTAGCAGCAGACTCTTCTCTTGGCAGGTCATTCTTCAAAAGTTCAAGGCCCCCACCAGCTCCAGTAGAATAATCCGGTTTTCCTTTTTTCTTTCTTGAGTACTGAATAATTTTCTGCTCATTTTTAGTCATGTAGGCATCTATAGCTTTTTCACTGATATTTCCTACACTTCCATTTCAACACTTTCGCGTGGGTTAGAGGATGGTGGACGGTTTAACTTGCCTTTTGAATGAGATTTTCTAGATTTCTATTTGATGTTAAATAACCCCAAACCACCGTATTTATCAGAGAAAAGTCCACTCAATGGCAGTGCATGCTGAATTTGCTTAAATGCCGAGTTCTTTCAGACCTTAACGCAGTGTCGCAAGTTAACATCGAGTTTTGAGGTCCAACCTTCTCCAATTTCATCATGTTCATCATCAATTGCAAATCTGATCAAGTTTAGATCCTCCTGGGGGTGCAGCATCCAATGGAACATCAGCGTAATTGAAAGGGATACCAATTTCGTCCGCAAGAGGTATTGCATGTGCCTTTATTTTCTGGTTGTCTACAGATATCAGAGGAAAGATAAAAAGAACTAATTCATAACTACAACAAAGGTGCAAATATACGAAATGCTCTATTCCTAAACGGATTGATGCACAAAAAATACATATTGAGTTGTTCAACAGCAGATAGCAGCAAGAATGACAGATAACAGAAAACGGATATTGATTAACTGTGGCAAAACACGATATAACTTTTATCGATATTTAATTTTCATTTTATCCTTTTTAAAGGGTTGTTGAGAAGAAAGGGAATGAAACATAAATGTACTTGCTGATCTACTGATTTGATGTATAGAATAATGGCTTAGACAGATCTAAAGCCAAGCTTACATGAATGGCAAATTACCAGCATTTTTGCTCCACCTTTGGACTGCAAAAGCTCCTCAACTTGAACAGCATGCTCCGGGCAGAAAATCCGAGGCCTCAGAAGTTCCATCCTTCGGAAAACGTAGTTATTGATGGTGATGTGGCATCCTTGGAGGGTAAAGATAGATCAGCAACATGATTGACATTGTCTGCAGAACAAAGCAGCAGTCAGTTTTACTTTACTCATCAGATGACAGGCCCGAAAAAGGTGGTGAAACAAATTGTTCCGGTTCAATAAATGCTTTCATTTCCTTCCAGGAAAGCAACTTCTTTAAGGTCATCCCAAAAAAAGGCACCATAATGCAAGGCGGATTTCCAATTTTCAAGAATTATTTTATCAGTTTAGCACACCAGGATGTATTATTATTCCCTCAAACATGGCATATCTGTGGTGGAGTAAGATGAAGTTATAGGACTATAATCCAAACTCAATGCACCCAGATGGAAGCTTAATTTGGGATTTATCAATCTCTGTTTCACCATAACGTTAAGATTTATTTCCACTTTTGTTTTATATCTATGGCATCATGGATTTAAATTTATAGCAATGTAGTCATAATGCAATAACTGACATCATCATTCTTTCATATGTTCCAGGTTTCTGGCAACAGACATTTAAGTTATAGGAAAATAATCCTACTATGTATGTGACAATTATTGTGAAGAACATAAAGTCTGAAAAGAACTGATGGTAAATATGAGAAACAACAAATCTTTCTAAAAAGGGGTCCAAATCCAATACCTGAAACCGAAATCTCAACAGGGTGACGAAGACCAAGGCGGGATAGAGTATTCTTAGGTTCCAAGATCAGCAGGTAGAAGTTCCATTGTTGCTCCCTCACATGGTTGCAGGACAAACATAAATGGATATCCCAGAATTCCACAAGCCACGCAAACCAATGTCCCCGAAACAACTTGAAAATCACATGTCAAATCATCATCATTCGAATATAAGTAGTTCAGATTTGCCATGAACAAGCTCATCTCATCTAAGAGGTTAATCTAATCTAAACTTAGTTTGAAAAATAAAAATTTTTCGAGCTTTGACTCGACTTGACCCAACCCAACTGTCAACACCTCAACCAAGTGCCCCCAATCTCAAGTTCTACGGTTACTAAAGTCTTTGACTGAGATAAGGTTTTGATAATAGAAAGAATCGTATCTTAATAACGATTCAAATTGTTTGTTCTTCCTATAGGTGTTCTGGTGAGGATTTAAATAGTGCGATTACAACCTAATGTTATGGTTGTTTTTTCTTTTTTGTAACATTTCAGTATCTTTCATCGTCGATATTTATTATCGATATTGGGCAGTGAAGAAGCCCAAGTCCTTTGAGTTGGACATATCTTGAGCTTGCCTAAGTCCAATCCAAGAACTCTTCACCCAATTCCCTTCTTTTATTTTTTGTCTTTTAGGGTAAAAAAATAATCTTATTTTAAGACTTTGCTCGATGATTAAAGCATGTTTTCATACTCAAAGAATAGGATTTGATTCTTTTTCTCTTAAATTAAGAAAAAAAAAAAAAAAACCAATACTATTTTCAGAAAAAAAAAATAATTGCACTAAATCATTATGCAACTCTTTGTCATTATAAAATTGTCATAATCTCTTTTATCATTCTCTTTTTGCATGTTTTTGTGGATTTGATTTAATTTTATGTTGAATTTGTCTTTGCATGTATGCTCATTTGTCAGCTAGTTTGCTTATATTAATTTAATTTATTGATCTTTTATAAGAAATTTAATACATTAATATGTGATTTTGATTATAACTTTGTATTTCTCACCTGTAATTTCATCAAAAGAATAAAAAAATTTTAATAACCATTAGATCAAGTTATTGTTGGTTATTTTGGTCAATATATAGAAAACGAACTCTTAATAATATTATATTATATATGTATGCATATGATTATAGACTATATAATGAGAGATTATCCTTTTCTTATTCCCTAAACTCATTCAAAGATTTGAACTTGAATCCTCTATTTAGAGAATTTCGAATTCCAATAGCTGGACTTACATCATTAATTTGATCGCTTTTTTTTTTCTTGTTCACTTTAATTTCCATGTGGGATGATCGAATCAAAACAAAAGAAGAGTCAAATAAGTGGCATGCCCTCAATCTTCATGTCTTTTGTTTTTATTTATGAGTTTGCATGGACAACGAAATCCATAATAACTACTTCATATAAAAAAATTTGAATTTTATTACGTGAAATGTTAACCGTGTCACTAGGCAATAGGCGTCTGTTAAGATGATATATATATATATATATATAAAATAAAAGTTTATAATTAATTTGGTATTAAAAGTTAACTGACATCAAATCGATGAT
>JBBYHL010458990.1:0-15004 GCA_038381835.1 Adansonia madagascariensis | reverse complement strand
AATAAGACTGGATAATGCTCGATAAAATTTTATAAATATGATATAAATAAATAATTAAAATATAATATAATAAAAATATATAAATATTTTAAAATTTATATAATATTAATTATTTATATATTTAATTTTATAAAAATATATAAAATTTTAAATATAATTATAATATAATAAAATATGCTGATATAATATATACACACGAATTATGAAATTAAATGCACTGTACATTGATGCATTTAACTTGACTGCTCCGTTGGAACGACAAGATCTAGTGATTTCAGTGGACTTTGTCTCATGTACAGTGTTCCTACTTTAACATTTTTTCTCTTCAATATTTTATTTTAGCTATATTTTTGCTTAAAAATTTTTAATTATTTCCTTTTTTTTAATGTTTCATCGTTATTTTATTAGTAAAAATATAATTTTCTATTTTTATTTAATGTAATAAATAAATTTATTTTATTATATAATTAGTTAATTAATTAATTTAAATATTTAAAAAATAGATAAATAATACATGTTAAAAATGTAAATGACAAATATCACATAAATTATATACAAATAATTTATCAATACACTTTTAAATTAATATTTATAATGATTATTTTTTATTTTTATCTCATTGCTAACAATAAATTATTACACAAATGCTTATCTTACTATTAATTTTAGTTTTACCAGTATAATTTCAAATTTTTTTTCATCCTATCACCGATTCTGTATAGGATCGGATAAGCAGATGATTTGGTAAGTGAGAAAACTAGCAATTTTTTTCTGGTTAGAGTCCACAATGTGATGTCAAAGTGTTCATGGATCAAGTCGAGTTAGGCTTAGGTTATATCTAAATATGATATTAATACTATTTATGCTTACTCAAGTTGAATCCAGCTTGAAATATGAGCCTCAAATTTTGCTTAAATCTACTTGTATTTGTAAATAAGTAGTTTAAACTAATTTAACTCTACTCATATTATTTTTGTAATTTATTTTTTCAAAAATTTAATTTTTAGTAATTTAATATTTTTCATTTATTATGTTTCAAAATTTAAGTAAATTGATAAATTTTTTAATGTTTACACTATAATATTATATGTGTATTCTTTATATTATAAAAATTACCTAACATATAAAATATAAAATATAAAATTAACATATATTATATAATTATAAAATAGATTGGGTAGAGCTCAAGCCATGAAAATGAGAGCCAAGGCTAGACTTATTTTTTTAAACGAATCTAATTTTTTGCTCAAACTCAATTTTTGAATCTAACATTTTTGCTCAGATCTTTTTAAATATCAAACTGACCTTCGAACTTTAATAAATAATCCGGTTTATAAACATCGAATGCTATGGAATAAAAAAAATTATAAAGCTAAAACGCTTGAACAGCAATGTGAAGTGCTTTGAAATGCATCCTATTGCTGTTTATTTTCAATTCCTCCCAAGTGGGGGACTAGAGACGCAAGAGTTTAGTTGGACATCTGGATCCTGTGACTCAAATTTTATAACATATTACCTTTCTTTCTTTTAAAAAAATTATTTTATTAAAAAATTTTTAAATTAACTTTTATTTTATTAATTTAATTTAGAACTTTTCATTTAAATATTTTGAATTTATTTATTTTTTAGTATAATAAATAAATTTATATAATTATAAAACAATTAGTTAGTTAACTAAAATATTTAAATAAATATATAAAATAATACGTGATAAGGTTATATCGTTAAATATTAGTAAAATTTATAAAAATAATTTATCAATACACATTTATATTATTATTTTAATGATTTATTTTATTTTCTCCTCATCGTCACTATTGTTTTGTTATCTAAGCATATATTATACCATTAATTTTAATCCTACTAGTATAGTATTTAATTTTAACATTATAGTAACTAATTTTACTAATACTACTATTTTTTATTTTACCATCCATTCAGATTGACTATTAATTTTGTATTAACCAGTATTGACCTGAGTGGTTAAAATTGATTTTCACCGAATTTGAACCGCATTCAAAAAATTAAATTTATTTAACACTGAACATTTTTGTCACGTTTGGATCTTTATTTTTATCAGTTGGTATAAATCATTGTATAAACAAAGGGATGTGGTGAGTATAGAGTGATAGAAACAGGGAAGAAAAAGAAATTGGAGAGAAACATGAAGAAAAAAAAAGTTTTGGAGATGGAAAAGAAAAAATGTCGAGAATGGAAAAGGTAAAGTGCAGACAACTAGTGAGAACTTCTAAATATATTAATTGAGTTAGTTAGTTATATAATAACTATTAAGGATAATGTTTTATTGGAAATCATCAATAATTAAATTTCAATAAAGATCAAATATGCAAATTATGCTTTTTATCTAAATTTATTTAATTTTGCATATCCAAATTATTCTTATTTATTACTAATAAATGGTACAAAACTATATTACCAAGAAAATGAGCAGCAATGTGGTTTAATTTTTAATTTTTTTAAATGAAAAATTATTTTATGTATTGTTAGTGAAGTTTTTGAATTTCACAAGATGGAATATAATAATAGAAAAACATCTTACACGGTGTCAAAGAATTTTAGACTTCACAAGCAATGTTAATAGAATAACACATATCACTAAAATATAATAACAAATTAAATTGAAAATAAATATAGGACACTTGGTAAACTTTTAATTCGCTTGTAAAATTAAAAAGTTTTCATTGCCAGCTAATCGTAAAAAAAAAGTTGAAAATAAAAGTAGGATACATGATAAACTCTTAACCTACTTGTAGAGTTAAAAAATTTTCACTATCAATGTATCAAATGCTATCTGTTTAGATAGAGATCTTTTTTTTCAGTTATATTTTTATATTTTCATTACTGAGATGATTACTTAATATTTTCAAGTAGAGACAGCTAAATGAATCTGAACTAGAAAAATTCGAATCCAACAAAACTTGATTTGATTAAAAGTTAAAAAGCCAAACTTGAAGTGACTGGAACCTGAAGTGGCTCAAATTAAAAAAACCCAAACCTGAATTTAATATTAAAAGTAAAAATAATCTAATTGTAATTAATTTTTTAAATGCAAAAACATCAATTATCAATTTTCTTCTAAGATTTTTAATAATTAGTTAAAAATTAAAAGTTAATATTTATTTTTTATATATAACAAAATAATAATTTTATCAAAAGTAATCTACGTCATAAGCTTCGAAGCATTGGTAATGGAGTATATCATCTTTTTTCCCAATCTCATTTCCTCTAATTCAATTTGAATTGTATTTAATATTAAAAATAAAATTATCAAATTGTAACAATGTTTTATAAAGTAAAAACTTTAATTATCAATTTCATTATAATATTTTTTTAATAATTTAATTAAAAATTAAAATTTAATAATATTTTATATATATTATGAAATAATAATTTTACTAAAACTAATTTATGTCATGAGCTTTGAAGCACTATTAACGGGGGTATATCAACTCATTTCCTTTAATTTAATTAGCAAAGCTCATCAAATAGTGTGGGCTTGTATCCTTTTGTTGTAAAATTTTTCATGCTTCTTTAATCATCATCACCATCACCATCACCATCATCATAATCGAATTAAAGCCTAATAATAGTTTAGCAAAATATAAGGTAAAATGAATAATATGGAGATATCGTATAAAAATGAAATTTCAATCTAAAATCAATTAATTAATAATTGTAAGTAAAAAAAAAAAGAATCACATATTGAATTTGTGACAATAATAATTAAGCAATGTTACTAATCATATGTATAATAATGAGTCCATTTTATGTTTAATTTATACTAATGATAAAATTTTTTAAATTCTACAAATAAATTAAGTGATTGACAACATATTAATATTTCTTTAATATATTTTACAAGTATATGTATTTCTTTTTAATATTGATGATGTAATAAACTCCATTTATGCATGGGATTATTTATGTATTTTTGTTAACTAAAAAATGATCCACTGTTTTGTGTCTTCTACCTGTTGTTTTTACAATTGCTACTTTTGTTCCAAAATCAATTGAAAATGAAAGAAATGATTATATGTTAGACCTAAATTGGCAACATAATAGAAGAGAATATTAAGGTAATGGAATAAAAAAAAGCATAAATATCGGTATATATTACCAAACAACAACTTTATTCCTAACTATTGGTCAAAAAAGTTAGAGCAATTGTAGAAAGTACATTTAGAAACTATATTTTCTTTAATGGAAAAGAGAAAACATGTGCAATATAAAAACATTAAATAACAAATGAAAATTATATAGTGTCACCTCAATTTTCAAAAAATTAAATCTATAAATTAATGTTAAAACAAAAATTACAATGAATGAAACTTTAATTAACTTTTTAAAATATTAAAAAAAAAATTTTAAACTGCAAATACACTTACAAACTAGAAGTTTAGGATCCTCAGATAAAGGTGAACAATCTCCATTCAAAATGGGATTGCATTCTTTTACTTATCTAAAACATTATATATACACACACATCAAATCATTTAAAGAATATTTTAAAAAGTTCTGAAAAAAATCTTACCATCATATCTATGTAACTAATTTTGAGTGGTAATCAACAGTTCTGCATTTTTAGAAAAATAACAACATTTTCATTTGTTGATAACTCTATCAACCATACTAAATGCTAATTCTAAAGTAACTATAGTAATCAGAACACTTAGCACATCTTTTGATACTTGTGCAAAGATAGGATGCTGAAATTCAATTTTTTCAATAATCGTGAATATCAATGTCTTTATAGTAGTCCTTTCTAACTTCATTTAACTATATATATCCAACTCTAATATATTTAAATTAGATCGAGAATCTATATGACAAAAAGCCTATATAAAAAAAAATAAAGAAAGCCACATCCATACTTTAAGATAATAAATGAAAATAAATTAAAGCTAAAAAATAACTGAATATTGAATATTAATAAATTTAATAAAAATGTAGAGAAATATAACATGCTCTCACGTTCCAAGAAAATTAATTCTTTGATTGCTTCTTTCAAAATCACTAGTTGAAACAAGATATTGTTCCCCGAATTTAATTTAACACCTATTTATTTTCATATTCTGGACCTAATTGTGAGAAGATAAATTTCAATAGTTGCAATTTAAAATAAGAATCGATTATTGCTACCAAAGGTAACATCAAATTGTGTTATTCCCAATACATTGCAAACTTACTTTTCATATTTTGGTTACAAAAGATAGCATCAATTTGAGTTTCATCTAGTCATAATATCCAACCATAATCTTTTAGCATAGCTTAAATTATGCACTCAAAAAACTTAATTTTCCTAGCTTCTGAATCTCTAACATATTTCATGATTTTTTTTTTTACTTTTACCGAGCTTTATCTAATCACTTATAAACCATATTAAAAAAATAAGATTTAATGTATGAAAACACTAACGAATGTAAAAGTTAGTCATGATGTAACAAAGCATTTTGTTGATTAAATTGACTGCACAACATCTGTTGCATGCTATACATATTACTTGTATTGCCTAAAGTGATTTTAAAAACTTTTATTTCAATTCTTAATTTTTTAATAAATCATAGATGATGTTATACAAAATATTTGTGGAGTGTGAAGGTGCAACATGACAGAAACTCATAATTTTGGTATGCAACTTCCAATAAGCATCAATATAATGAGAATTAAACAAAGATATCAATTCGATTTGCATGACATCTACATATCATATGTCAAAGAAATCCTATTTGAAATGTCTTGCAAACTAGATTTAATAATTTTTTTTATCTCTTGTATAGTTTCAAGCATCAGCCTTATAAGTATTTCTAAAAATGGGTTTAAAATCCTTATTTAAACAAGAATATAGGGTTCTAGTTTTTTATGTTCAACCTATTCAAATAGATAACTTACTCAATTACACATTTAGCTATTATTTCTCTGCAAATATAGTGACGCATAGGATGTTTAGGACATCTATTCAAATAACATTTTAAGTTATAGTAGTGAATGAGACTTGCCAATTAAAAACTTTCCCACCATATACACATTTAGTTTTATCTTTTAAATCTCCACATTCTTGTTGATCCCTTCTTTATTCATCGGGTTCAAGGACAACATTTTACCAAACTTCAAATCACTTTCTTAAAGAATTAGGAGTAATAAAAGATGTAGCGTGTTCATTAACAAACTCTTGATGACTACAAGGATCAAAATTGTATGTGATTTGATGCAGTTCTAAAATTGAAAAAAATAAATAACTAAATAGTAGAATAAGTAACTACCTAATGGTAGCCAAAATATCTAAATAAAAAATCATGCACAACAATATTTAAGAAAATTAATGAATTAACAATTGATGTAACTTAACTTTTAATTTAATAATGCATACAACAATGATAAATTAACCTAGACAAAAATCCCAAATAATAAAAGAAATAAATCAAGGTAATTCAAGATCATTGACTAAATAAGGCATATAGTATCCTTCTTTTTTTATGCATATTTCAATATAATGAAATAGATTTAGGTACATAACAAACATATAAGAATAGACATTAAGTGAGTTTACAAAACAGAATAATAATTCATGAGTAACATTAAGATATTGCTTAACTAATCTCCTGAAGCTTCACCATAGAATCCCTTTCCTACCAATTAGTTTGCTTGTGGTTTAGTGTACAATGGGACATTGCCGGACACGATCGTGAGGGCTCATGGTATAATAGTGGGTGATCTTTCCCTTTCTAGGTTTTCTCCTTCTAAATCTTTTTTTGTAGTTTCCATTACTTATTTATGCTTCTCACATTATATATATATATATATATATATTATTTTCTTATTTACTAGTGGCTCTTCTATTTATGATGTCACAAACTAAGAAAGCTTCAACGATGTTAAGTAGTGGCTAAGTGAAATTGAATTCTATGCTAGTGATAATGTTAACATACTATTGATTGGATAAAACAAATCTAGAAATTGATTACAATGGTCAAGTTTCTTAAAAAACCCTTTTTAGAGAAACAATTTCTCATTTTATCACGGTCAATATAACAAGTTTTCTGCTTTTAACAAAATAACACATTTATATGTATCAAACTATAATGAACATAATATGAACACTAAAGGTAGAAGATGAAGAGGTACTGGTGGTGGTGGAAGATGGAGTAGGAGAGAGAACAATTATATTAGGTTTTTATGGATACATATTAACTTATCAAGGATAAAATATTTAAATTAATAATAAAAGTTAGAATTGAAATTTATTCAATCTTAGAATTCAATTAATTTAATGATATTAAGAGAAAAATTATGCAAAACTTAATTTTTAGATTAAACTAGTTGATAAATCTTGAAATTGGCTTGCTATCTTTAAAAGGCAAACATCTTCGATTGTAGAAAGAATTATGGTCTAAATCTTATACTAATATAATTTACTAAAAAGAACAAAGAAATATTGACCCTAGCCTCATCATTTGTTTTATATAGCAATAATTAAAAAACTATTTTAGAAAGCTACGTAGCATAATAACTAATACAAATAGATACAGAACATATATAATAAGAGTGATAATTTGGGATTTTTATATAAAATATATTACTTCTTTGGTTTCTTCCATAGTTAGCATTAGTAGCATGCTATATATATACACACTAGAATGTTAGATATAATTATATAATATGGCACGAATAGGCAAACGCAACAAAATTTATATAAAATGAATTATTGACATTCTAAAATTTATATAAATATAGAATACCTTGAGTAGGATTATAAAATAAAAAACAATACAAACAATATATGTGACAAAAATGAGAGTAAATTAGGCAGTGTCCATTAGACTTGACAATTTTAAATATAACATAGATATAAAAAAAAACACAATACAACACAAAAATATGAAATGACACAAAAAACATGAACTTGACAAAAAAAAATAGGAACACGATATGAATGGAAAAAAGTGTCATAATTTGAAAAAAAAGAATTATTAATGTTTATAAAAATATATGATACCTTCAATATAATTATGAGAGAAAAAAGTAATTCGAACTAACTATACTTGTCACAAAATTGAGAGTTTTTTTTTTTTTTGAATAATGTCAATTAAACTTGAAAACTTTAAATACAATATGATTATATGATAACAACACAACATGAAAATATAATTAAAGTATAGTAGAACATAAACAAACATGACCGCAAAAATGTGTTAGTTATTTTAAATATTAGTATGATTAATTTATAATTATCATTAAAAATTTGATTTTATATAACGAATTAATTTTGTATTCTTTTGGTGCTAATAAATAACAAATTTAATTTTAAGAAATAAATATATTAAAAAATTCATATTATAACAAAACTTTACTTAAAAATAATACTTGTTTAATGATTTATTGTTAGAAGTAAGCATTTAAATTATGTAGAAGTTATTACATTTAACATAAAAATAAAAATGATGTGAAACATATCCGAACTCAAACTAAACCGAAAAGGTCTAAACTTGAAAAAATTGAAACTTTAAGGTTCGAACCTAAACAAGCCCAAATCAAAAGAGAATCAAAGCCAAAAAGACCCAACCTAAAACTACCCAATTGGTGCCTCTATATGTAGGGAGGGATTAGCATATAAACATTTTTTTTGTGGAAATTACTTATGAAGCAACTAAGTTTAAGGATAAATTGGAATTTGAAAGGTAATTAGAGTATTGTGTTGTGTGACTTTGTGAACGCAAATGCACGTTTTCATTAACAAATAATAAAGTGATAAGTATCAAATATTGTGCCACGAGAATTGAATGATTATTAACTACTGGAATTTTATTAACTTGAACTTCATTTGAATTAAATGAAAGTTGATCTGGAAATTATGAAAGAAAAATAAAATAAAACAAAAACTAAGAAAAATATAGAAATTAAACAAAGAAATATCATTAATTAAAAGCCTAGGGTTCCAAATTTCACCATAATTGATTCAGATTGAGTTATCTATCTCATTAATCTGAAATTATTCTCCCAATTTTTAGTTAAGATTCCCTAAATTTTCTATTGTCCTCTTCCAAAATCTAACAAAAACACTTTTAAGTGTTAATCTGCTGTATTCCTATAAATGAATGGGAACACTTAAAAATTTATTAAGTTCTGTGGCTCCTTTTAATAACTACATAAATCATGCTAATAGACTTCTATCTTATGTGCAATGCATGGCATTTAGCAAGATGGACTAAGACACATAAATCTCCTATTGAGTTCATTAATCCATTATTTAATTAGTGGCTAGCTAACTGGAACATTAAGCATAACTAAGATACTCAATTAGGGAAAGTAATTCATCAAATTTAAAAGATATTCAAAGCATAATTAAGATACTCAGTTAGGCTACATTGTAGCCTAAGAAAATAAATCTAATTCATGCTAAAATTAAATAACATCCTAATAGTTGATTTAAATATGAATCAAGAAAAAAAAAAGGGAAAAGAGAAAAAAGGTAGAATTAAAGTTGTTATTTTGGCTGTAATATCTTCTTTAGATCTGAAAGCCTCCTTTATTTCAGACGTAAGATCTTTTAATCTCTATGTTGTGAGTCCATTTAGGCAAATTTGTATCATAGTGGCTAGGTGCCTAAAAGCCCATCTTGTTAGAAATTGCTTTTTTGTGGTGCCAACTAGTGCCTAGGCTATTATTTACCGGTGTTTAGGTACTATTTCTTTGGTTGTCTCCAACTTTCAGCGTATTAAACATCTCAAAAAACCTTTAAGCCATCTCAATTGACCAAATTTCCTTCAATCTAGAAAATAAACCTAAAATCCATATAAAATGCACTAAAATTCCTCAAAATTAACTAAATGTTAGTTAAATAAGTATAACCCATTCATCACATTAAGTTACCACTATTTCTTTTATTATGGTGAAAAAATAAAGAGAAAAAAAAGAAAAAGAAAGAAGAAAGAAGAAAGAAGAAAGAAGAAAAAAAGGAACGAAGGAAATAAAACAAAAGAAAGATTTGTGTATTCATGTCATATTCTGTTATTTTTTCATGTCATAATTGTATTTAACGTGTAACATGTTTATATAAATAAGGAGGGGTCCACTTACACTAGTGTGAAACTAAATTAGTTTTCACACTTTCATAATTTTTTATACGATTAATATTTTAACAAGCTGACTATTAGATTTAATAATATAATTATTGTTATTATGCATGTAAATTTTTGAATCAATCCGATATCTATTAAGAGTACTAATATATTTGTAATAGTTGAAAGTTTTTTTACATCGACCAAATAGTTAAATATTTTTAATTTATTGAAAACTCAGCATGCATGTTCTAGGTGAATAGACCATGAAATAATATAGCAATATTATATGAATATAGATCGTATAAAAGGCTAGGAAAGTGTGTAGAATTATTTTAGTTTTACACTATTGTAAATGGATCCCTTTATATAAACTTTGACAAATTTAAAGTTCATTTGATCTAAATTTTGATATGTTCTTGTACTCATATTGTGTTCATGTTATTTTTGTATTGTACCATGTTTTTAATTATTTTATGATATTTTGTTCATGTTGTAAATCAACTATTATGTGAAATTGATGATCTAATTGATATTATTCAAATAATTCTCAATTTTGTATTAGGTATCATATAATGATTAGAGTTATTGCTTTTCTAGATTATATTGCTAATTTTAGACATTTATAATTACTTTAAAAGTTGTCTCCAAGTAAAGACATTTTATATAGTTTGCCATAGTGATTCAATTTAAACTACAAGTTTGTTGACTTATGAATTGAATTAATTGCATTTGTCATACATTAATATAGTTATCATGTTCAAAACTTACATAAATAATTTAAACTAAACATATAAATATGTAAACCAACTATGTAATGATGGCTTGTTTCTTGTAATATTAAAGGAATCCATCCATTGAATATCTAATTAAGAGACACTGCTTTCAATTTATTTGCCTCGTGTATGGCAAACACTATAAAAAGACTTTTTATTTATCAATTTTACGAAGAAAGCAAGAAAAGAGAATAAAAGAAAAATGAAAAGAAAGAAAAGAAAGGAAAGGAAGAAAAAAAAGAGAAAAAATGAAAAAAATCTATGGATACGTATTATTTTTTCATATTATAATCATATTTAGCATATTCTATATTTATATACATTTTAATGCATTAATAATTCATTTTATATATATTTTAATACATTTATGTATTCATGTTATGTTCGAGTTTTTTTTTTTAATGTTTTGTTTTGTTTTAGTAATTTTTCTATTGTTATGTTAGTGCAATGTCCAAAAATTATTAAACTAACTAGTACTATTTAAATAACTTTTAAATTTGTGTCTTGTATCTTATAATTGGTCCATTTTTTTTAAAAAAAATAAGATCTGTTACTAATGTTTAATGGGGTTAATCTAGTGCATGGTTGGTTGTACTTATTTTCAACTTATCCACCTCTTGTAAGAAAAAGTAGGTCCAACTAGATTTTATGTAGTGTCTTAAAACCTATAGGCTACTTATTTTTAAAGAAGAAAATGGAAAAACAAAAAAAGATAGGAGAAAGCTAGGGAAATAAGTTTTCTCCGATTATGTAGATGATGATCTAATTCCAAAAAAAAAAACCTTATTTGTTAAAAAAAAATCAAAAACTCCCATCAAGAAATTGGATTGCCACACTAGATGAAACCCCCCATACCTTTTATTTTCAATCAAGTAAAACCATTTACCTTTTACATTTTCTCATCATCTTATCGAATAATTTCCTTTGCAATGTCTGAGTAAAGCATATTGTTAAATCATATTTTCAACCTTAATTTCATTTTTTTTTTAACTTCATTGCTTTTGAATTGTCTAGTTATAGAATTTTGGCTTTTAAATTCATGTGTTTAAACCGAATGTTTGTACATTAATATTTGCTAATCTCTTTATTGATCTTGAGTGTCATTGGTCCTTTTCAAGCAATATTTCTAAGATAAAATGAGTTTTTAAGATTACTTTGAAACTAACCTAAGCACTATGGTTCTCTTAGTACAAGTCCAATTTTTCAAGATGTATCCAAAGGACAAGAATGGATCCCATGATCATCGTTTGACTCTTCGTTGTCTTCTCTAATGGTGGCCACCTGAAACTTTTTAAAGGCTTTGTTAACTACCATAATAACTCTATTAGCTTCTCTTTCTTTAGCTTCTAGATTAACAACCCCTTTATAATAGAAAATTTCATCCAGTAAGGGGTAAAGGGTTAATTTTTTGCTTGACTATTGATTGATTGCTTGGGCTAGCTTCTTTCCTCAAAATCTATTTTCGAATTTCTTCTTTTGACTTTACTCTAGCTTAAAGCCTAGTCTATGCTTGTCTTTCTTACTAAGGACATTGATGGATCAACTAATCCTTTACAAGCATTTCCCAAGTCCATTTCTAACTTGGTCTTCTTTCTCTACGATAAGTTTGAGCCCCATATGGGTGTTTTTTGAAAGTTTGGGTTTTGGGATTATAGACCTTTCTGCAACATAGGTGGCATTGACAATTTCAAAGGATCTGAAGAAACACTTTGAATTTCAGCATTTGTTTCAACATAAGAGGTTTCGATATAAGTCATGGCTATAATGTCTTCTTCCTCGGCTAGGCTAATCAACTTTTCATCAACTATGAATTTAATTTTTTGATGCGAGGATGATGTGCAGCCATGGCAGAATGAATCATGGTCATCCTAGAAAACAATTGTATATGAAATGATGTCCATTAATGAAACTTAATCTCAAATAGGCATAAGCTAATATCTAAAGTGATCAAAATAGTCCCTTTATTTTTTTTCTCGTTAAATGCCTTAATGACTATATGGCTATGCTGGATCTGATTGACATTAACTGACAAGTGAGGCAATGTGATCTGAGGCATTATGTTCAAAGTCGATCCATTATCAACGAGGACTCTAAGCAGTATGGTCCTTTTAAAGTGAGTTATGATGTGGAGAGCTTTCATTAAAGTGTTGTCCCTTGGTGGTATTTCATCGTCATTGAATGAAATAAAATTGTCAGCTACAATATTATTTACTAGGCGATCTAGCTTATTTATGGAAATATCTTAAAGAACATAAGCTTGGTTGAACACTTTCAACAAAGCATTCCAAATGCGCTTCTAAGCTGAGCAACAGGGTCAACATAGAAATCTTTGTGGACTGCTACTTCAACTATTCCACTATACTGTACTTACTATGTTTAATAAACTTAAGGAATTTGATAGCCTTTTTTTTCCTTGACTGATTCTTATACTTCTATTGGTATATCTTCAGTAACTGTTGCTTTTTCAGATATTTATCTTTTTGCCTCAGTTTTGGCATTAGTTTTACTAATTTCTAAATTGTAGACGCGACCACTCTACGTCCATGGCTTACCCCAGTTATGTCGATAGTAGCTAGTTAGGTTGTAACAACCTCTAAAGTTGTCATCCCACCATCATACTTCTATGGTTCCTGTATGTTATTCTAATATGAGAACGGAGTTGGTGCTTTGATAATGAATTTGGGAGTAACTTTAATCTTCGACGAAGTGGTCTTTAGTTGGTTACGACAAATGATAAAAGGGTGACCAATATCGTAGGGTGGCTGCGACAATCCTTTACTGGCCATGTTAACTGATTTTTCTTCTCTACTCCAGCTTCTTCAAAGAACCCAATTTGACCATTGTCCATCATTATTTGGATTATGGCTAAAAAGTCCAAGCAATTTTACAAAGTGTGTTCTAATGTTTTATGGACTTTGAAGAAGTTAGCACCAGGATTAGATTGGCTTTTGATACTTCCATGATTCTAACCAAAGATCTTGCCTTCAGTCAGGATTACCCATACTTTTTCCATTAGAGTCCTAACTTTTTGGACTTTTGACTTCCCTCATCTCTTTTTTTTCAACAATCAGAGCATTAATCCCAAGCTCGGTATGATCAGGTAAGGGATTTGCTACCATATTAGGTGGTGAGGCATTATCAAATCCAAAGATGCCCCTCTTAAGAAGATCTCAAACTTTTTGCTTGAAGGCTATATAGTTTTCGATCGAGTGACCCACTAGTGCATGATACTCACAATGTAGATTTAGTCACACCGCTAGGTAATTACCTTTATATGGTTTGGAAAAGATTAGAGCCACTAATCGTAGCTTAAAAAGCTTATCAAACATTTCTTTATAAGAGTAAGGAAAAGGTTCATAGCGAGATCCAGGTTGGTTGGCTCTTTAGGCTGGTGGATTAAGATTGGGTATTTGTTTATTTTGGGGAAGAGGGTTCAAAATGGTGGTTTGGGGTGATGTTGAAATAGGAGCTCCAGGTATGTTAAGAGAATAGGTATTTTAGGTTTGCTGTCTTTGGTTTTGGTAATATGGACGAGGTCTTTGATGGTGCGATTATTAGCATAGTTAATAGACGGAGCCTTTTCTTTCTTTTTTCTTGGCTCTAGCTTTTTTTCTAGTAGAAGACTCCTCAGTTATGATTTTACCAACCTTTATAATTGTCTCAATCATTTCTATAGAAATAACAAGATCCTCAAAATTCTTGGTTGCATTCCCTACCAACTGTTACTGAGAAAACTACAGTGGCTAAGCTAATTCCAAAGTAATTCCAAGAACTCACCTTATTTGTCTCAACCCAAAGACATCTAAGGATTTTTTTGTAACAAGCTTAAAATGCTAAATCATCATTTTGAGAAATGAAATGTATATCAATTTATGTGTACATTCTATTTCCCTCATACTAATCCCTTTTCTTTTTAGATATGCATACATAGATCACACAATATATTTTCGTTAGCCATTCTTATCTTTTTTTAACCTTTACAAGTCTCTTGATAAAGGAAAAATGGATAATCTCATGCAGGATTTAGAGGCCGATTTTGAACAGTCTGTTTGCTTTAATGAGGTTAATTTCGAAGATGGTGTTGACAATTATACCTTGCCTGCTAATCTATTAAAACTAATTGAGCATGAGAATGAATGAATAATGCCCTAT